>JADBJO010005835.1:0-2500 GCA_016801955.1 Conus betulinus
TCTAACTTATTTCTCACACAAGAACGATGAAAAAAACAAGGAAAGTAAACCCAAAACATCCCTGCACAAGTAAAAACAAATCAACACAACAAAAGAAAGAAAGAAAGAAAGAAAATGTGTTGAGGCGATGTCTTCAATATCACGAAATGCTTGGGGGAAGTTGTCAAACAGTCAGCTGTAAGGCTTAGCTGATCTCACTCGGCACCGTTTCTTGGTGGAATGACCGATCCAAGGAGACCACACGACTTAGACCAGTATGTTGAAGTTTCATAACTTATCAGGCATGAACTACTCACGGCAAAATGCCACACATTCAGCCGTTACACTGAACCGTTTTCTTTTTCTCTTTTTTAAATGCCGCACAGTCAGCCGTTATAACGAACCGTCTTTTTTTTGTTTGTTTTTTAACCCATGGCAAAATACCACGCATTCAGCCATTAGGCCTACACCGAGCCGTTTTTACTACCTGACTAATGCATAAAATAAGTCGTGAGATCGGCCTCCTAACTATTTTTTTTTTGCCTGTTTCTTCCATGTTTCCTACTACTGATCATCATGGGCATTTCTAATTGCGTGTTCCTCTTCGTCAGGGAGCATATACACTTTAATGAACGCCACTCATTCAACTCATTAATACGCATCACATCCACGAAACATGGAATTGAAGTATATAAAGAACAAGCACGTCCATGCATTGCATTACGCAATACTTATTCACTCTCTCTCTCTCTCTCTCTCTCTCTCGCTCTCTCTCTCTCTCCTCTCTCTCTCTCTCTCTGAATGATGCGCCCCCTAAGTTTAGTTGCAATGGAATGAATCAATTTTAAACAAGCGTTATATTTCCATGTGAGAAAATCTGAAACAGCCTGTATACGTCTCCGAATACCCTTGTTACATCTCCTCTGCGCTTAGATTATAAAGGGAAGCAATCACATGTCTGTCAGATGCGTCTTCAGTTGTGTCACACGCTGGACCGCTGACTTTCTCGGTACAAGGTGAGTGAACATTTACATGTGGGTGCAGTAGGTTGTAAGAGGTCGTTGTAGATTCTGTGGTAGGTGTTCAGCCTGCAGACGACAAAATACACCAAGAAGAACTGAAACGAAGAGGATCCTTTTATTTACAAACTTTGAGGAACATAGGATCAACAAACAGCAGTCAACTGACCTTCAGGTTCTGTAAGTCGTACAGGGACTCAATCGTACATGTCGCAGCCAATATTCTGCTGAGGGCAGCTTTTCATCAACTAGACTCAAACTCAGTGAAGACTCGAACACTTCTGTTCTCGACAATGACTAGAACACTTCAACCACTTTCATTTCTCTCTCCCTTACAGTTGCACAGCTCTCACAGTTTTACATGTTATCTAAAGAATATCCTCGAAAATTCTCGACATTTTTTTTCTAGAATATTCTGCATGTCGGTAAGCTCAGCCAATGAAATCGCGACATGCTTATGCGAATGTGATTCAATCAACTTCTACAACATTCTCGAACCTTCGGTAATGCACTGAGCAATTTACGGTAAATATTCTAACCTGGTAAATGTTCTAACATAGTCTCGACTATTCCAATGGCATTATCAATCGATCCGTAAACAAAACTGAACAATTATGCATACGTTCACTTTCCGAATACTTTAAATAAATCGATAATAGCACAGCAGTAACTGAAAGTACAGAGATCTAAAAGCGATAGGTTAAAAGGACGCTTGCAACTAGTTATTATTGCTATGAGGTCTTTCGCGAGAGTTCCTCCTTTCTTGTCTCCCTTTCAAATTCAACACTGGTCCAAGGCGCGAAATGCAAGAAATGCTTTGAATCAGATCAGAGCATTCGTGAGATGTGTTCACTCTCGAAATAAGTTTAAAAAATCTGTGGGTTTTTGTTTTGTTTTGTTTTTGTTTTTGTTTGTTTGTTTGTTTGTTTTTTACAGACGTAAGCCAGAAGAACATGAAATGCTGTGTATCGAGCGTATTTCGACTCGAAAGTATGTGAATGGCCTTTACCACAAACCCCAATCAGTTCCACTTTTCTCGTTTTACTCTCTCGCTTACTGAGTCAGAAATGGCACAGGGTAATCAGCTTGTGTTTTCTCGTGTGTCACTGAACGTTTTTTAAGTATGCAATAACTCCAGCTGAAACTTATTGCTACTGTCTCTTCCGTGAACTTTCTTTGCAACTGGGATATGCACATTTCACCAAAGATTATTTTACTCCTTACCAGCTGTTTGAATGTAGTCGTCTATAATGCTCTGATGCCGAGTGAAGTGTGATAATTTTGGGGGAACTGATGGTAATGTTGTTGCTATGGTTGTTTTATTTTTTCCTCTCAGAGAGAGAGAGAGAGAGAGATAGAGAGAGAGAGAGAGAGAGAGAGAGATTGTGGTATTTTATATGGAACCGATGGTTATGTTGTTGTTGTTATTATAGTAACTGTTTTCCTTCTCTAAAGTGAGAGACAGACAGACGAAAAGAAGAGAGGGAGAGTGATTGTGAGAG
>JADBJO010005835.1:12500-15000 GCA_016801955.1 Conus betulinus
GGAGGAGAGAGAATAGACGAGGAGGAGAGACAGAGGAAGAGAGACAGAGAGACAGACAGACAGACAGACAAACAGACAGGCAGGTAGTCAGACAGACAGACAGACAGACAGACAGAGAGCGAGCTAGCACGAACAAAGACGAGGTCTATCACCCCTCACCAAAAGAACAACAGGACCGCCACTAATGGCGTAAGACTGTGAACTGTTTCAATACACTGTAAGCCTCCTACATTCACCAGAAACCAAACAAAACTGCCTTCGCCCTTTGGTTGCCTCAAGTTAAATCTGGCATCGTGTGCTATTTTCAGAACAGTTCTTTTATTTTTCACATGATGAAAGTAACAAGCATTGCTTGTCTTATTTGAAAACTGTGTACAATGCTCAGTGCTCCACCCGATAGTTCGCGCTAGCCGATGGTTTTTCTGTCAGCAGAGAGAGAGACAGAGAGGAGAGAGAGAGAGAGAGAGAGAGACGAGAAGAGAGAGAGAGAGAGAGAGAGACGAATGTGAAATAGATGGAAGAAGTAGAGTTAGTTATATGGACAATAAATAAGCTATGCCGTATTCAAAGAAATAAGTGTGTGTATGTGTGTGTGTGTGTGTGTGTGTGTGTGTGTGTGTGTGTGTGTGTGTGTTGTGCGTGCGTGCGTGCGAGCGTGCGTGTGTGCGTGTGTGTGTGTGTGTGTGTGTGTGTGTGTGTGTGTGTGTGTGTGTGTGTGTGTGTGTGTCCGTGTGTGTATGTGTATGTGTCTGTGTGCGTGCATGCGTGCTTGTGTGTGTGTGTGTGTGTGTGTGTGTGTGTGTGTGTGTTTTGCGCGCGCGCACGTGTGTGTGTGTGTGGTGTGTGTGTGTGTGTGTGTGTGTGTGTGTGTGTGTGTGTGTGTGTATGTGTGTGTGTGTTAGAGAGAGAGAGAGAGCGAGAGAGAGAGAGAGAGAGAGAGAGAGAGAGAGAACAAACAAATTTATAATGTAATACAAAATGTATCCGAATACAACGTAACTCTTAAGCTTGTTGTTCTTCATTGTAACATTTCATTTTCTCACTGTCTGAATGTAGATCTGTTTCAACCAAGCATCCAAACAAGATGGAAAGTAAGACACACCATGATATCGATTTATTTGGGCTGAAGACGTCCATGTATTACTTACACGAATAACAGTGACCATCACCACCACCACCAGCCCCACCCCTCTACTCCCCTCCATCCTCATTCATTACCCCCTTCTTTCCCTTGGAAAGTTTGCAGTGATATATTGTCCACAAAAGTCATTCTAGATCATCAAAAGAGAGAGAGGGAGAGAGAGAGAGAGAGAGAGAGAGAGAGAGAGAGAGAGAGAGAGAGGAGAGAGAGAGAGAGAGAGAGAGAGGAGAGAGAGAGAGAGGCCGGGGGGAGCTTGGAGAGAAGTTTTGAGAGAAGAACTGAAGGGAACTCGGGTAGGAGAAGGGGGGGAGGGGGGGGGAGGAGGAGGAGGAGGAGGGGGGAGGGGAGAGCAAGGAGGCATGCAACTGACAGTAAGCCCGACGTACGTATTCTCTCTCTGTCTCTCTGTCTCTGTCTCTGTCTCTGTCTCTCTCTCTCTCTCTCTCTCTCTCTCTCTCTCTCTCTCTCTCTCTCTCTCTCTCCTTCGTGAGTTGAGTGAGAGAGGGAGTGAAATTTTAATGAAATGTGTGTGTGTGTGTGTGTGTGTGTGTGTGTGTGTGTGTGTGTGTGTGTGTGTGTGTGTGTGTGTGTGTGTGTGTTTACGATCTCCCGTAAAAGGGAAAAGTGAGTTCATATGAAATGTCACCGATAGCCTTAGGCACTTATAAAGCCAAACTTAACACAAAACAAACGTAACACAAAAACAAACAAACAAACAAACGAACAACCACGCTTGCGTGCTACCACTTCGGCGCTGCATGTCATGATTGACTTTTCTCTCTCATGTCGCTGTCCTTACCTTCTGTGCTCTTACTTTAGGTGTACGAATGTTTTGACATTAGAAAAAATGGATAAATATGTTCGATAAAAGTGTAAAGGTCAATGGGATGAAAACTGGGAAGAAAATTGATAAAAGAAGGAGGAGAAAAGAACCTGTTGAAATACGTAAGCATACACACATGAACACTCACCCCCCCTCTCTCTCTCTCTCTCTCTCTCTCTCTCTCTCTCTCTCTCTCTCTCTCTCTCTCTCTCTCTCATCATACACACACGCACGCACACTCAAGATTCCAGTAGAGAAGGCAATAGATTGTGAACATATTTTAACAGATTAAACACAAAAAGTAAACAAATCAGAGAAATAAATCCTAAAGAAGATGACATTAATGATCTAGATACATTTTCTTTGCCAGCAAAGCACAGCTACATTTGAGCCGTAAGTATCTTTTCTCTTCAGATGATAGGATATTATACATACCAAACTTAGACGGGATTTTCCAGTAACGCCTACGTTTCTTTTGGTGTCTTTTTTTTCAGACTTCATTTTCTCTGGCAGTGCCATTTTCTTTCACCATTCAG
>JADBJO010005835.1:17500-20000 GCA_016801955.1 Conus betulinus
TCCTCCTTCTCCTCCATCAAAAACTATCACCTCCGCCATCTTCTTGTCCTTCTCCTTCTCCTTCTTCTTCTTCTTCTTCTCCTCCGCCTCCTCCTCCTCCTCCTCCTCCTCCTTATCCTCCTCCTCCTCCTCCTCCTTCTTCTTCTTCTTTTTCTTCTTCTTTTTCTTCTTCTTCTTCTTCTTTTTCTTCTTCTCACCAGAAATATGACCTCCGTCATCATCATCATCATCATCTTCTTCTTCTTCTTCTTCTTCTTCTTCTGCTTCTCTCCTTCATCTTCTTAAGATTGATTTTAGATTACACGGAGGCAGGACAAAATGCAGTGGTTCTTTTTTTCCCGGTCGACATGCCTTTGTTTTGGTTTGCTTTTACTGGCAGTGGTAGGCAGGCCGCAAGAGGCAACCTGCAGATGAACTCTTTGGCTCCGTCAATCCCTGGTCGTTTATTTCCTCCGTCATGGAGATTATGCCTGCACCAGCGTCTCTTGCTTTGTTTGTTTGTTTGTTTGTCAGCGTGGTTACGCAAAGAACATCTGACCGATTTCAATGAAACCTAGAGGGAAGGTAGACGTTGGCCTGGGGACGAACTTATTTCAGTATGGGTTTCAGATCCGCCATGCGGATCCGCATTAAAGAGAGAAAGAGAATCCGTCAACAAGTTTATGCAAAATACTACAGAATCGAGTGTAAAGAAGAATATCTGTCTTTCAATTCCCACACACTCCTTTACACCACCTGCCCCTCCTCACACCCACGCTGTCTTTCTTTCTCTTTTCCTCTTCATTTATCTCTGCTCTCTTTCATTCGTGTACCCAAACACCTCTTCCTTCCCCCCTCTCTCTCTCCCCCGTCGTACACCGCCTCTCTCTCTCCCTCTCTCCCATCCTCTCTCTCTGTCCCTCTCTCTCTCTCTCTCTCTTTCTCTATCTCTCTTCGTCTTCTTCTTCTTCTCTTTCTTTTTTTTCTTGTTGTTCTTGTTCTAATTCTTCTTCTTCTTCTTCTTCTTCTCTCTTCTTCTTCTTCTTTTCTTCTTCTCTCTCTCTCTCTCTCTCTCTCTCTCTCTCTCTCTCTCTCTCTCTCTCTCTCTCTCTCTCTCCTGCATTTAAAGTTGTTCCCACAGCTGCTACCGCCGTGGCTGTGTCAGCTGTTTAATATAGGAGTGATGTCATTGCCCGGTATCTCATCTTCTTTAGACATCTGGCATAAATGGACATATCAGATCGCAATCATTACAACATTTATATCTAAAACGTTGCACATTCAAGTCAGATATACCTAGTCTAAACCTAGCCATTATATGCTTATATATGAGAGAGAGAGAGAGAGAGAGAGAGAGAGAGAGAGAGGAGAGAGAGAGAGATAGAGAGTGAGTGAGTGTGAGAGAGAGAGAGAGAGTGTGTGTGTGTGTGTGTGTGTGTGTGTGTGTGTGTGGAGAGAGAGAGAGAGAGAGACAGAGAGACAGAGAGACAGAGAGAAACAGAGAGAGACAGAGAGAGAGAGAGAGAGAAGAGAATATGCATATTTCAGCGAACTGATATGTCCAGTTTGTAGACTGGAACAAGTCAACATGCATTTCATTTGCTGGAGCCTAAATACACATCATTTAAGGCTAATGTAACCTGACAATTTCAATGCGCTGAATCTCCTAGGAGATCGTGTTTACAGTCCCACTGGCAACAACAAAACAAAAACGTGCGATGGAAAGCGTAATGTCCTGGTATAGCAAGGGAAAAAAGCAAAATAATGAGTCCATGAAAAAATTTTGGATCTTTTCAACAGAAGACAGAATCGAAAGAGTAACAACGTCATAGATTTCTTTCAAACATACACACGAGTGTGCGGGGATGTCTCCTTTCTCCCATTTTTTCAATATTACTTGGAGAACGTCATGCCGGAAATGCCTCAAGTCAACGTCTCCCAAACTCATTGAAGGACTGCCTGTTCGCAGCCTGCGTTTTGCTGTAGACATTACATTATTGATAGACAGCCAAGCAGAAATGAAGAAAAAAAAAAAGAAAAAGATACCACCACCAAACTTGAGTCAGATTAAGCAATACAGACTGGAGGTCAGCTCAAATAAAACAAAAACTTGAATTAACAGTTCCAGACAAAATTCAGTTGTTAACATCACTCTGGACAGACAAACACTAGCACTAGAAGATGTGGACCACTGCAGATGTGATCTCTGTGTCCATTCAACAACACCAACAACAACATAGCCGGCAGCTCAATACAGGGGGCCAAGACAAGGCTTGCCATGGCTAAGTCTGTGGTAAACACACACAGACACACAGACACACACACACACACACACACACACACACACACACACACACACACACACACACACACACGCACACGACGTCATTTGGTCAACCAGGACTGAGGGAACCATGTTGACCTAACAGAGTACTTAAGCCACAACTTTGATTTTAATTAACTGTTACGATTACAGATATGACATGCGTTAACCTGTCCGCTGCGACATCAATCAATGTAA
>JADBJO010005835.1:30000-32500 GCA_016801955.1 Conus betulinus
TTGTCTGGGTTGTTAACGTCACCTATTTTATACAATGGGGAGAACAATAGATTCGACCCAACTTACAAGAAACGCTCCCTTATCAAATAGAGTATTCATAGATTTTGTGAAAAGGTTCATCACCAAATCGAATTTGCATGCATTTTTATCATTTCTCCAGTGATCCTATCTGGACCCGCAGCTTTACGATTTCTCAGTTTACCTACAGCCAAAATAATCTCTTCTTTCGATATGGGGCAAGAGAGAGAGAGAGAGAGAGAGAGAGAGAGAGAGAGAGAGAGAGAGAGAGAGAGAGAGAGAGAGAGAGAGAATGCGAATGTTTTATTCAGTCTAAGGCGTAGCCCCATACTGAGGGGGGTTTCATACGTGCATCATACAACATGCCTAATACGTAACGAAATGGAATCATGAAAAAAATGTAGATATGTTACAAAAGGCAGAATACATTAAGACATTACTGTTCGAATTGAGAGAGAGAGAGAGAGAGAGAGAGAGAGAGAGAGAGAGAGAGAGAGAGAGAATGAATGAATGAATGAATGTTTGTTTAATGAATAGGGCCATAGACCCATTTCATGGCAGAATGAATTCTATATAGAAAGAGAAACATCAACAAAGCTCATTTTGTATAGGCATAAAATGAATAGATGCACAATAATGGGAAAGGATGAAGAAAACTGAACATACAGCAAATTATACATCAAGTCAGTACAGCTGACTGTCTTCTCATCTGTAGTGCTCTATAGACGTAATTTGCAAGGTTGTTTATAATATAACTGTTCTCGTTAGCAACTAGGACAGATATTCTAAAACTTGACGGGTAGTTATAGAATTTACGTGGAATATATTTTTCTCGGAGTTCTTTATATTTTGGACAAATAAGAATGAAATGGACCTCGGTTTCTTTGACACATGGACAGAATGGGCAATTTAGACTCTGTACACAAACATTATGGCGATGTCGCAAACGGTGAGGTCTCAATGAGACACACCCAACCTAATTCTTGTCAATGCATTCCGTAGAGTTATATGTTAACATTAAACAAATATGAACTAATAGACAATGTTGCTTTATTTGAGTTATAAACAGAGAAACGTTCCCTTGCAGTTATTTCAAAATGCCAATCCTGTTGATAACATTCAACCAGTCTCTGTTTAAAAAATAGATAGGAACAATCACCAACACCTGGCTTTGCAACACATGACCAAAACCATAACGATATAAGAAGAGAAAACATACAGAGGAAGCCCAAGTTAATCTAATCTTCTTGATTATGTATGGCTAGCAACATGTTATAAGATTTTAAGGAAGTCTGTTTGAAGACATTCTCAAAACACGTAACCAATATTTCACACATTTAAGATTGGCATTAATAGCAAGCAGATATCGACCAGTTTCACCATATACTAATGTGTTTGGAGAATGAATTTTAACATTCAAAAATCTTTTTCAGGAAAAAAGATGAACAGATTCTATTGGATTAAGATTTGCACAACAACCCCAAATTTCAGCACCATAAGTCAATATGGGCTGAATCTGACAGTCAAAAAGTTTAAAAAATGCATCAGGTGAAGTATTTGCAATGGACCACAAAAGTCTGAACAGAGAAATTACGCCCTTTTTTTTTTGCGCGGCTTGCCATATCCTCAAGAGTATGTGTATATGACAACCGAGTTGAAAAGAAACATACCAAGGGTATTTATACATATTGACAACTGAAATATTCTGACTTCCGTACAGCCATCTTTCGCGTACTGAAATATAACCACCATTTCTAAAAATGACAATATTGGATTTCTCCATATTAACAGTGAGGTCAAGCTGTTGAGAGACACGCCACAAGATATTAGGCTGGGTTTGTAAGCCACTTACAGTATCTGAAACAAGTGCAACGTCATCAGCGAAGAGGAGAATCAAAATTTCAACAAAGTCGGGATTAAGTTGAATACCATGTTTTCCTGCATGTATTATCTCATCTGCCAATTCATTAATTAATATGGGAAAAAAGTACAGGGCTACAGGTATCCCTTTGTTTGAGACCACGTGGGCACATGAAAGTCTCAGTAAAATCCCCACCAACTCTTACTTTAGCCTTAACAACACGATACATACTTCTTATTGCATTCAGCATTTTACCTTTAATTTTATTTTTTCTTGAGAATAAACCAAAGCTTTTCTCTCACTACGCAGTCGAACGCCTTCTTAAAGTCTATGAAGGCTACGTAAAGTTTCTTATGTTTTAGTAACTGTTTTTGGATTAATCCTGTAAGAATGAAAATCTGGTCAATAGTACTATATCCCTTTCGAAAACCAGCCTGAGTCTCATGCACTACCTTATTTTCTTCGATCCATCGAGAAAGTCTCTTATTTAGTATATAGCTATAGAGTTTACTACTAATATTCAGCAACGATATTCCCCTGTAGTTGTCAGGAATGGCAATGTCACTTTTCTTATGTAGTGGTTGAATGACAGACTCAGTCCATGCATCAGGGTATACTCCA
>JADBJO010005835.1:40000-42500 GCA_016801955.1 Conus betulinus
TTAAACACTTATAATCTCTCCAATGTGCAACTTTTGTGAGCAAGAGGAGCAGTCGATAATTCATATGCTTTATGACTGTGAAGTTGTCCAACAGTTTTGGACTCAGTTTCAATTATTACTAAGAGACAAATGCCAACACACTGAAAACTTTCTGTTGGATAGGGAACTGATCATGTTTGGAACAAAAACAAACGTAAAGAATGATCAAGTAATGGATCTGATAATACTACTAGCAAAAATTTTATATATACAAATGCAAACTACAAAATGTAAAACAGAAATCAGGGCCTTTCTGCCTCTTTTGAAAAACAGACACATGACTGAGCAATGTGCATCGTCTATCAATGGAAACAGACATGACTTTGATGAAAAATGGTTTGTGTATCTGCCTTTGTTTAGTTAAGATTTTCTTGATTAAGCAAATATGATTAATAATCTCATTACATGTCGAAGTGAAGATTGTTGCAACTTCTTTCCTCTGGCTGCCCATTCTGCCCCTATACTCGTAAATCGGTGACATAAAGAACTGTGTGTGTGTGTGTATGTGTGTGTGTGTGTGTGTGTGTGTGTGTGTGTGTGTGTGTGTGTGTGTGTGTGTGTGTGTGTGTGTGTGTGTGTGTGTTTTCCTTCAATTTCATATATTGTAAAGTTATGGATATACTATATTACTGTTTTATCCTTGTCCCCTTTTGCCTTGATTGGTCTTCGTCTGATGTATTAAAAAGAGAGAAAAAAAGGAGGAAAAAAAAGGGAGAAAATCTAAAATCATTGTGAATGGATCACGAAAGAAATGAAGGTCTGAAAACGACTTTTTAATCATTATGACATTCGCTATCTTTAGCTTACAGATGAACTTGAAACATTCATCTGCAGAACTGCAGATGGATGAAAAGAATATAGACTGTTACATAAATTAATTCCAACCCAGAGATTCCTGTTCCTGCATCGTTTAGTAAAGTTTTCTATTTGTAATCTTTGTGTGATCAAGAAGAGCAGACAATTTCTCATAATTATGCTGTTTGACTGTCATATTACACACCAATTTTGGATGAACTTACAGCAGTTGCTGACTCGGAAATGTTCACATTGTCATATTTAGTGATTGACAGAGAACTTGTATTGTTTGGTGTAAAAGCAGAATATACGGACAGACACTGTCTTTGATTTCATCATCTTATTTGCAAAATTTAACTTATACAAATGTAAATTGCTAAATGCACAACCACATGTGCAAATCTCTGTTACATTGTTGAAGGATAGATATTACTTAGAGCGTTACATGGCAATTATAAATGGAACTTGTGCACAATTTGAACAAACTTGGCTTTTGTACAAGTTGATTCTTCATTAGTTTGAATGTTAGAATTCAAAATAGAACCTATATATATTCATCTGTGGGCTACCAGTAAATACCACATTCATTAAGATCTACTTCAATTGTGAGTGTGGGTTTTTTTTTGTGTGTTTGTTTGTTTTGTTTGTTTGTTTTTGTTTGTTTTTTAATGGTTGAATATTTGTGTATAATCATGCTTGATTTGTATTGATATGGGAATACTAATGGACCCCACCCCATCCCATCCCTTACCCTTGCCTTGCCCCCAATTCACACCCCCCCCCCCCCCCCCCAAGGTCCCTGGTTCCCCTTTTGTTTTGTGTTCAAGGATGTGTGATTGTTTGATTGCCTTTTTTGTTATGTGTGTGCGTGTGTGTGTGTGTGTGTGTGTGTGTGTGTGTGTGTGTGTGTGTGTGTGTGTGTGTGTGTGTGCGAGTATTTGTTTATTTTTTTGTTTTGTTTTGTTTTTTTCTTTGTAATCAATTGTTATGCAATTTATTTATAATCTGTGTGTGTTTGGAAAATGATTTGATATTAAAAAATGTTCATTAAAAAAAAAAAAAATCATTAAACACATACCGTCTGTTGATATAAAATGCAGCCACTGAAAATGATTTCAGATTTTATATTTTTGAAAAAAAAATCGTCAGATTAACGTTATTTTAAAATAAATGAAGTAGATAACCTACATGGACACAGATGAAAAACAAAGCAAAGATGTGAAGAACCTCATATCCTATTCATCTTTGGCCATTGACAATTTAGAGCAGTCTTCAGTACAAAGTAAGACGAATGTTGTTTGTAAAGATAACAGCAATTTAGTTTTGCTTTTTTTTCTTTTTTTTTTTCTTTTTATTTTGAAATTATTAAATTTTCTTTCTTTTGTTTCACCATACATCAGAAGACATAACGACGCCCTCTGGGGTTGGTACATGTATTCAGTTTACAGGTTTTTCTTTCTTTTTTTTTTTTTCTTTTTTTTTTTTTTTTGCATTCCCACCAGTGTGGTTGGAGAGGGTGCCTCGCAAGTCGTTATGTTTACTGCCCAGTTCCCCAGCACGCTTTGGTCGGGCTATAAAAGCAGTGTGAAGTAGGGGTGTGAGTCGGGAGAGATGTTGACATAGTCTGGCCTTCAGTGTGGGAGTTCCTGGCTCTGTAACACCTGTC
>JADBJO010005835.1:60000-72500 GCA_016801955.1 Conus betulinus
TTGTTCGTTCCTCGTTTTCATTGTCTTATATGTTGTTTGTCTTAGTTGAAGAAGGCCAAGAGGTCGAAACGCGCGTCGTGTTTGTAGTTTAATTTGTTTGGTTTATACGTTTCGGGGATAAAATAATTTTTCTTTTAAGTTTCCACCAAAAGACCAACTTTCCCCCTAGATCCGTACTGTCTGTAAACGATTTCCCGCCTGCTATTCATGGGAATGGCAAGGTAGAGAGCGCTATGCAAGTTACGTCCAGGTCATACATTCCGCTGTCACTTCTAGATTTTCCCAGATAAAGACACTCCATGATGCACAACCTTCAGTTCAGTTCAGTTCGGCCGATCTCCCAATCGAGCCTCTGTGACGTATTCCTTCTACTTGCTCCTGTCCAATATAGCCTTGATCTCATCGATGTTTCGAGGCCAGGGTCCCTTTTAAGAAGATCAATGAAGTCTGTTGTCTTCTTTCCACTGTTTGCTCACCCCCCCCCCCCCCCCCCCCTCCACCCCACCCAGTTGGCTGCCACAGTATAAGTTGTGAGGCAACTTCCTCTGGATGTCGTATACAGTGACCGGCTAGGCAAAGCCTACGTGTTATCTTGTCACTAACTTAAAGGAGGTGTCCATAGAGCTCTTCGTTAGTCACGTGCTGCTTCCAAGAGACAGTTAATGCCATCCTCAACATGCAGGTATACGTCCCATCAAGACTCTTCGCCATCTGCTTTGTTAAGGTCCATGTTTCCAAGTTGTAGAGCAACACAGACTTGACAGTAGATTTGAACAACCTGTGCTGCATTGTTCCAGAGGAGAAAGGTACACCCAAAGATGCCAGTGGAGTCCACAGAATTACTGCCCTCACTTGCTGAAGCAGTCAGCTGGGAGCAATCCTGCGCCACTTGGAAGCCTGCGTTCGCTGTGTTCACATAGGACGCAGGCATGCACATAGAATTGCTTTAAGAGATGTCAAGGGACATAACTGCTTCCTTGCATAGCATAAGTCACCTCCTTATTTTGGGAGTTGTTTCGTCGTGAAACAGAAAAAAAGTATTGAACAGAGAGTTCTTAAGTACCCTCCTCAGAAGTGTTCCTGCAGATATATGTTACGATTTTCTAAGAGATCAATACCTGTTGTCTTTCCGGACCATACGTTATCAGGAACCAGTGCTGTAGGGGGGTTTTACAGATGTCATGTTGATTCATTTCTTAACCTGGACTACGAGTCTTCTTGTATTCCTGCGATAACGAACAAGACTGCAGTCCTAATCTGGTTCGTTTGTCCGGTTGGACTTACCAACAAGGTGACTGTAATTGACATAGAACTGATGCCATGCTGGTTTCCTGCCTGGCTTAATGAGTCCACCCACAGCATCGTGTTCCTATTTCCATCCTCCTTCCCACCCTCCACCCCCTCACCCCCTCCCCCATCAATCCAGCGATGACGTCACACGCCACTTCGCCCTCGCTCCCGCTCTATAGAAACATGGCCTTAGATGACAAGTCCAGTGTGAGTGGTGGAGGTCGACCGGGGTGGGTAGTATCCCTTCGCCCCTCTTCCAGTCTACCTCCTGTCCCTACTTTCCACTTCCATCCTTTCCTTTCTCCCATCTTTCCAGGTCTCTGTTCTCCCTGTTTTTTTTTTCATCTTCGTCCTCCTTCCTTCTCGCTATCCGACATTGATAATTACTAACAAGAAATGGCTGCAGTGTGTTTTGTGCTTTTTCGCTGTACTGTGTTATGCTCCAAGTTTCAGTGTGTGTGTGTGTGTGTGTGTGTGTGTGTGTGTGTGTGTGTGTGTGTGTGTGTGTGTGTGTGTGTGTGTGTGTAACAGAGCTAGCTCTCTTTTTCGGATACTATTGCTGTTGATAGTAATGACCATAAAGGCCACGATGATAATGATGATGAGGGTGATGATAAAGATCTTTCTTCCCAAGTTCTGGGCGTGTGTTACCTATGCAAGTGAATTACCGTCTTATTGGCTACCAATCGGGAGGAAGATTGCAGAATTCGTCAGGCCACATCGCCTGGATATACACTGACACATGCAAATGAAAGACACAGATGACAAAACTCAAGGTTTAAACAGCCTACTCTTTCATTCACCTTCTTTAAGTTCATAATCCACTTGATCTTCCACACAGACGGCTGCAGGTCGGAAGGGCTGTTTGCTGCATTATGTACCACATTTACTGTCCCCCCCCCCCCCCTCCCAAAACGCCACAGACAGTAAAAACCCTTGGGATGGTGGATGGAACTTCCCAGAATTCTCGCCGTTGTTGGGATGACACAAGCAGACGGGTATGTAGCAGGCAGGGGTGGGGATGACTTTCAGTAGTGGACTCAACACGGTCATTTACCCTACCCTCCCTTTGACTCCCTTCCCTCCCCCCCTCCCCCCCCCCCCCCCCCCCCCCCCCCCACACACACACACACACACACTTCCTTGAACCCATATATCGGCTGCATATTCGTATACGGCAGCCAAAGTTGACTGCCTGGTTTACGATAATTCACATATTGCAAGCTCCAATCCCAGTCACTCCAAAACAAGAAAATTGCCATTTTCGCCACCCATCTTAACGTGTTGTCGTTGAAGGGGTATGGTTGTACCCTTGCCCCCTCCCCCTCCAATACCCATTCACATTGAGGCGGATGGTGATCTTAAATTTGATTTAATTCATTCACTGACAATGCTTAACAATGAATTTTCTATGGCCTTAAAGAAATTAAGCGCACAGTCGTGTAGCATCAGAGATGACCCCTGTGTGTTGTGTGTGCCTTGTGTCTGCATTTGCGCCAGGTGAGTTGGTGCCATAAAGAACATGTGTTTAGAGTAACGGGGTGTGTTGCTATCTCGACATTGCAGCGGAAAGTTATCTTTCTTGTTTGATATTTACAGTCGGACAAGCAGGGTTATTAGGACAACAAATCTCACGAAAATAAAATGTTAAGTGGGAAAGGGGGGGGGGGGGGGGGGGGCGTTAAAGCCAAATGCCCAGTTATATATATACAAACACATTTTCAAATGTGACCGGTTTTTAAAACAAGAGTACACATTAACTAACAGCAGTCAGACGGAACCGATGCCATTGTGAAAGATTGTTCGTCTCCCTCTAGCGTTTCGCTTCGGTTAGTTTGTGCTGTGATGTAATTCCCAAAAGAAAGTACCCCTAGTTTCACCTCTTTGTCTTGTTGTTCTGGACCATTTGACTGGTGATTGGTCCGTTGTTGAGTTTCAGTAACGTGATTAAAGAACAAGTAGTGTAACTCTTCGTCCCTTGATGATATAAATAGACGCCCTTAAGTCCAAACGAATGCTGCTTACGACAACCAATCGCCGGGCAGAAATGGCAAGAAAAAGCACACAGAGCAAATAAGATGTCTTTGTGTAGCATTGCTCGTATCTACCTAGCGTTTCGCACTGGCTGCTTTGTACTCTGATGCAAATCCCAGAGAGGACCCTGTTCTTTTCAGCTGTGTGTCTTGTTGTTTTTGGATCATTTCACTGAATGATTGGTCAGTCAGCTGATTTCAATAATGTGATTTGATTTTTTTACTCTGCAAGAAAAATGGTTCGTGTTCTAGTTTTATTCATAGGCTTACAAATGGAGAGAGGCAAATTAGTCATTATAAAACTGTTGAAGATGATGAAAATGTTGATGAAGCAGGTTTATTATTGCAACAAATCTCGCTGAAAATAAAATTAAAAAAAAAAAACTAAATGGGAGAGGGGGGATTCAAGGCCACTGCCCACTCATGTCTGCAAAGCTATAATGTGGCCGGTTTAACGGCAGAAAAGCAGTCAGGCGGAACCGATGTCTTTGTTTTAAGATTGTTCGTATCCAACTTACGTTTTGCTTCGGTTGGTTTGTGGCATGATGTAAATCCTAAAGAGGGCACCGTCATTTTCACGTGGTTGTCTTGTTGCTTTGGACCATTTGACCAGATGACCGGTAAATTGGGTTGATTTCAACAATGCAGGTTTGATTTTGCACCACAAGAAACGAGGGATATAAACATGTTGGTAGGCTGGTTTTATTCACTATATCATGATTATAGTTGTAGTGATAGTGGTCGAAGCAAAATCGGTATGGCTGTAGCCCATTTTCTCCCTTGATTTTCTGTTATCAGGTTAAGTCTGTCTGAAATAAACGTTGCCAAGTAAATTCATTTGCGTATTTGTTACAGGGGGAAAAAAAACATTTCAAAGTTCATTAATTTGTATTTTTGTTACAAGGAAAACAACTTGCAGAGCAAAGTAAAGTGTACCGAAAGGTCTTCGTCAATGGCATATTATCTTGTGACACAACATACAATCTTAATATTCATCATAATCATCTTGCTTACTGCATTAACGCGCCCAGGCTAAAACGATAATCAATCCCTTAATCTGTCACAAATTTCGGTCATAACATGAGCAACAGCACAGCCCCACTTCGGGTGTCTAAATTCGTCGGTCATGGGAACAACATGATATTGCTCCATTGCCGATACACGATTTAAAAAAAAAAGCCCGAGTGCCAAAATAAATCCATCACAGCTTCAATGACGTGGCTGGGAAACGTCGATTGTGCCGTACGATTAATGACGGGTGTGATCGAGCGATAACGCACGCGGCACTGGAACGGCTGATGGAATCACACAGTAGTTGACTTGACAGCCCAGGGGGAATAAATTACCCGGACTTGGCCTGTGAGTGGGAGTTGCAGGTGTTAATGTCTCATCCGTTTGGGGGGAGGCTGTTTATAGAGGTGGCTACGACTGTGCTCAGTCTGACATGCTCAGCTTAAAAAAAAGGTCGCTGTGGATGATTGTGTTTCATTCTCTGTGTGTGTGTGTGTGTGTGTGTGTGTGTGTGTGTGTGTGTGTGTGTGTGTGTGTTGTTGTTGTTGTTGTTGTTGTGTTTTTACGTCTCTCCACATTACGTGATATTAGATGAAAGAAAAAAAATCGGGGGCGGGGAAAAAAGGTTAACACAACAAGTCAAAAGAATTAACTTATCTACAGCTATAACACAAACGTAGAAATTCCACTTAATCAAAGACTAAAAAAAATAGTAGTAAAGTAAAAAAAAAACAAAGAAAGAAAAAGAAAGAAAAAACAAAACAAAACAAACAAACAAAAAGTAACGAAGCATGTAACCATTCTGTCTCATCTCACCACTGACTGCTATCTATTATAAGTATTTGCCAATTGGACTTGTAGCTAGGTGCAAAAAAGAAAAGATATGCTTCACTTGCTGAGAGGAAAATATTTTGAACAGGCTGTACAGACGTATTTGGAATGAATTTTTTCATTCATTAAGTTACACAAAAGAATGTGATCAGTTGATATGCTATGACCACATACACAATGTATATTTTTGACATACTTTGTTATAAAACAATCCAATTTCCCATTTACAGATCAAGAAACTTGTCTGTCGTCTACGGTAAATGTTTTGATCGTACTTACTTAACTTTTCATAAATATTTTTTTATTTCATCGTGTAAACCAAAACACGCAGTTTCTCTTTCAAACAAATGAAAGTTAGAAAATTGTACTTTTTCTGCTAAAGTATAGCACTCTTGCACTGACATTGAGAAGTGTGTGTGTGTGTGTGTGTGTGTGTGTGTGTGTGTGTGTGTGTGTGTGTGTGTGTGTGTGCGTGCGTGCGTGCGTGTGTGTGTGTGTAGATCTTGTCCTTGATATGTGTTCACAAATGAAAGAACTCCTGCTGCAAAAAGACACCACAGCAAATGGGAACATCCCGAGAAAAAAGTCTTTATTATTTTTTTTTTTTTTTTTATTTGTTAACTATTATCATTAGGGGGAGGGGGGGGGGGGGCTCTCATTCTCTGTGCCGCCCAGTGGCATTACTTCCCTGCCGTCTCCCTTGTCAACAATCACACCCTGCTTGTCCCGTTGCCGCCCTGAGAGTCTTGTTCAGGCTGCACACCTCTTCCCTGCACGTTACTATTTTTACTACATGCGTCGTTCAGGCACGACTCCTTTTTTCCCTGCACGTTACTATTTTTACTACACGCATCGTTCAGGCACGACTCCTTTTTCCCTGCACGTTACTATTTTTACTACACGCATCGTTCAGGCACGACTCCTTTTTCCCTGCACGTTACTATTTTTACTACATGCGTCGTTCAGGCACGACTCCTTTTTCCCTGCGCGTTACTATTTTTACTACATGCATCGTTCAGGCACGACTCCTTTTTCCCCCTGCACGTTACTATTTTAATACATGCATCGTTCAGGCACGACTCCTTTTTCCCTGCACGTTACTATTTTTACTACATGCATCGTTCAGGCACGACTCCTTTTTCCCTGCACGTTACTATTGTTATTCTTTACAGGCATCTTTCAGACAGCACTCTTTTCCCCTTCACGTTACTATTTTTACTTTATGCATCGTTCAGGCGATACTCCTTTTCCCTACTTGTTACTATTTTACTGCATACATTGTACAGACAGCACTCCTGTTTCTCAGCTTGTTACTTTTTTTTTTTTTTTAATTACAGACGTCATTCTACCAGCACTTCTTTTCCTTCTCGTTACTATTTTTACTACATACATTGCTCAAGCAGCATTCCTTTCCCACTAACTGTTACTACGTTGACACTATGCGGCATGCAACCCAACACCTCTTGCCTGTATTATGTTACTGGTTTTTGCACATGGAACCTTCAGCCAGCTCTCTTTTTCCGTACCTGTTACAACTTTTGCTACAAGCCCCGTCCAGCCATTTCAGTCCGGACAAGACAGGGTACGCAAAAACAGGACAGGGTAAGAGCAAAACAAAAAAAAAAAAAAGGACAGAATTCACAGTATCAGGACAGGACAGGAGATGGCATTACAGGACATGAAAGGGGAAAAAAAAAAAAAGAAAAGGTAGGAAAAGAGGACAAGGTAGGCAAAACATAGGTACGCAAAACACGGAAGCGAGAAGGTCAAAATAGGGGACAGCTGAGAAGGTCAAAATAAAACACGGAAGAGAGAAGGTCAAAATAGGGGACAGGTAAGGAAAACACGGAAGAGAGAAGGTCAAAATAGGGGACAGGTAAGGAAAACACGGAAGAGAGAGAAGGTCAAAATAGGGGACAGGTAAGGAAAACAGGGAAGAGAGAAGGTCAAAATAGGGGGACAGGTAAGGAAAACACGGAAGAGAGAAGGTCAAAATAGGGGACAGGTAAGGAAAACAGGGAAGAGAGAAGGTCAAAATAGGGGACAGGTAAGGAAACACGGACAGGTGAGAAGAGAGAAGGTCAAAATAGGGGACAGCTGCTGAGGAAAACACGGAAGAGAGAAGGTCAAAATAGGGGACAGCTGAGGGGAAAAAACACGGAAGAGAGAGGTCAAAATAGGGGACAGTTGAGGAAAAAACGGAAAAGAGAGGTCAATATAGGGGACAGGTGAGGGAAAAAAACGCGGAAGAGAGGTCAAAATAGGGGACAGTTGAGGAAAACACGGAAGAGAGGTCAAAATAGGGGACAGGTGAGCAAAAAAAGCGGAAGAGAGAGAAGGTCAAAATAGGGAAAACAGGTAAGGAAAAAAAAGGGGAAAAAAAAGAAAAAAAGGAAGAAAAAAAAAAAAAACGGAAAAAAAAGGTTCAAAAAACGGGGAAAGAGAGAAAAAGGTCAAAATAGGGGGGACAGCCGAGGAAAACACGGAAGAGAGAAGGTCAAAATAGGGGACAGGTAAGGAAAAAAACGGAAGAAAGAAGGAAAGAAGGTCAAAATAGGGGACACGTAAGGAAAAACGGAAAAAAGAGAGAGGGTCAAATAGGGGACACGTAAGGAAAACAGGGAAGAGAGAAGGTCAAAATAGGGGACAGGTAAGGAAAACACGGGAAGTGATAGGGTCAAAATAGGGGACACGTAAGGAAAACACGGAAGAGGGAGGGTCAAAATAGGGACAGGTAAGGAAAACACGGAAGAAGAAGAGAGGGTCAAAAAATAGGGGACAGGTAAGGAAAAACACGGAAGAAAGAGAGAGGGTCAAAATAGGGGACAGGTAAGGAAAAAATACGGAAGAGAGAAAGTCAAATAGGGGAAAGGTAATGAAAAACGGAAGAGAGGTCAAAATAGGGGACAGGTAAGGGAAAAACGGGAAGAGAGGTCAAAATAGGGGACAGGTAAGGAAAAATACGGAAGAGAGAAGGTCAAAATAGGGGACAGGTAAGGAGAACACGGAAGAGAGAAGGTCAAATAGGGGACAGGTAAGGAGAACGCGGAAGAGAGAAGGTCAAATAGGGGACAGGTAAGAAAAAACACAGAAGAGAGAGGATCAAAATAGGGGACAGGTAAGGAAAACACGGAAGAGAGAAGGTCAAAATAGGGGACAGGTAAGGAAAACACGGAAGAGAGAGAGGATCAAAATAGGGGGACAGGTAAGGAAAACACGGGAAGAGACAAGGTCAAATAGGGGACAGGTAAGGAAAACACGGAAGAGAGAGGATCAAAATAGGGGACAGGTAAGGAAAACACGGAAGAGAGAGGATCAAAATAGGGGACAGGTAAGGAGAACACGGAAGAGAGAAGGTCAAAATAGGGGACAGGTAAGGAGAACACGGAAGAGAGAGGGTCAAAATAGGGGACAGGTAAGGAAAATACGGAAGAGAGAATGTCAAATAGGGGGAAAGGTAATGAAAACACGGAAGAGAGAGAGGTCAAAATAGGGGACAGGTAAGGAAAATACGAAAGAGAGAGAAGGTCAAAATGGGGAACAGGTAAGGAAAAACACGGAAGAGAGAAGGTCAAAATAGGGGACAGGTAAGGAGAACGCGGAAGAGAGAAGGTCAAAATAGGGGACAGGTAAGGAAAACACGGAAGAGAGAAGGTCAAAATAGGGGACAGGTAAGGAGAACGCGGAAGAGAGAAGGTCAAATAGGGGACAGGTAAGGAAAACACGGAAGAGAGAAGGTCAAAATAGGGGACAGGTAAGGAAAATACGGAAGAGAGAAGGTCAAAATAGGGGACAGGTAAGGAGAACGCGGAAGAGAGAAGGTCAAATAGGGGACAGGTAAGGAAAACACGGAAGAGAGAAGGTCAAATAGGGGACAGGTAAGGAGAACACGGAAGAGAGAAGGTCAAATAGGGGACAGGTAAGGACAACAAGGGACGTGACAGGAAAAGGGAACAGGACAGGGAAACTGGGACAGGGTAGGGGGAAAATGGCGGGGAAGGGAAAAGGGGGATCAGCCTGGAAAAAAAGGACAACGCAAAAGATCATAGGGTAGAAGGAAAAGGACAAGTTAGAAGTGGAAAAGGTCGTGACATGAGGAAAAAAAAAAAGGATACGATGGGAAGGGAGGGAGAGGACAGGGTAGGGAAAATGATATGAAAGGTAAAAAAATGACACAATAGGAAATAAGACAGGAGGGGGGGGGGGGGGGGGGGGGGGGGGGCAGGCAGAGTAGATAAAGTCATATTAGGAGAAAAAGGGGATACGGTAGGCGGGGAAATGAAACAGGATAAGGGGAACTGGGAAAAGGTATGGGGAAAAAAAAAAAAACTATTAAAGAAAAAAAAAGGCAATTCGAAAGGGGAAAAAAGATAACAGGGCAAAAAAAAAAAAAGGACAAGATAGACAAAATAAGGACATGATAAATAAAAAAAAAGAGGACATGACTGAAAAAAAAAAGAAGACAGTAGATCCCAAAAGAAGATAGAGAAGGAGAAAAGTTTCACTGACTGAACTCAGCCCAACTGAGCGTTCGCGCTCTTAATGAGTCGCACTGGGATGTCAACGCTTTCTTTGCTCTCCTGCCTCTTAACACGCTTTGTGTGTGGCACCGCACCGTGATAAACTGCATGATTGCAGAGGTCGACCAAGACCTTTGAGAGACAAGCGGGCTTCGATAGGGGGGAGAAGGCGGCTATTGAGAGCGACAAACATGCTATCGAGCGCTGCAAAGTGCTGTCCACCCGTGGCAAGTGGCTGACAGCATTGATGCTGTCTGAAAAAAAAAAAAAAATGGTTTGACATTTAGCTGTGTGTTGTTGTAGCCAGGATGTTTGGCGATCATTTTATAGATTTTTTAAAAATAATAAATGGTCACTTTTCAAATTGCCAAGATTTTCACGAAGAGAACAATGGAAAGAAAAGGGCTCTCTTGCCATAACAGGCCTTAAAAAGAAGCTTCCGTTTAAAAAAAAAAAAAAAATTTTTTTTTTTTTTTTGTCTCTGTCCTCTGAACCATGATAATAAGTCTTGCACGCTGCCATTGTCATCAGCCTCTGGTGTGAGATAAAAATCATATTGGAAAGGCTGTGATGAAAGAGATGAAGAATAAGAAGATGATGAAGGAGGAGGAGGGGGGAGGAAGAAACAGCGGAAAACAACAATAATGAAGAAAAGAAGAAGAAAGAACGAGAAGAAGAGAGAAAAGAACATGTAGAACAAATGTAAGACGAGGAAGGAGAAGAAGGAAAATAGGAACACGAAAAAGAACAATACGAAAATCATAATGAAGATGATAAAGACGAAGAAAAAGAAGAGGAGAAGGAAAAGGAAGAAAACAGCGGATGAGGAGGAAATTAAGGAACAAGCGATCATTATGATGATGACGGCGATGAAGAGGAAGAAAATTATCAGATGATGAAGAAGAAGACGAACAACAGCAACATCAACAACGGAAAAACCGGAAGAGAAAAAAAAAGAAAAGAATTGGAAAGATTGATTCTAGCTTTTTTTTTGTTGTTTGTTTAAAGTAAAATGACTGCGCAAGCTTATACTGATTGTCAAGAATATGTTTGTCTGGTTTCCAAAGGCTCCCAAGCTAAAAAATATTGCCGGAGCACACTAAAAGTCATTATCATTATTATCACTATTGTTTTGATAATAATAATACTTATAATATTAATAATGTTCAATAATGATATCTATAACACTGATGGTGATGATATTCGTAACTAGAAAGACATTCGGGAAAAAAACGCAGACCTCCGCCATGATCTAACAGTCCAAGGCAATGATTCCGTTTTTTGGGAACATTTATTCCCGCCAGGGGAAGTAATAGTTGGAAGGAAATGAACGAGTTGCCTTTCCCTGCAATTTTTTTTGGCGAGACATGTAAAGTATCAAACGTCAGCGTTTGTATCAATGTGTGTGTGTGTGTGTATGTATGTGTGTATATATATATATATAATGCTGAACAATAAAGTAGTGGGGGATAAAAAGTGCAGGTTAACAATTCTTCCATCATTATAGTAATGATCTGGCGAAGATTAGGAATTGACAGGAGATAAAAAATGAAAATAAAATAAATGGGAAAATGTATACCATAAGTATGAAAAAAGTCTTCACTGGCTGCATGAGAAAACTATCGCAATCCCTCCCGAAGACAGACCTAGATGTGTCGCCTGCTCCGAGGCTCAATCCCTTGCGAAGACAGATCTAGATGGGTCGCCTGCTCCGAGGCCTTCGTCTGCTGGATCGGACTCATCAGGGAGACACGACTAAATGTGTCTGTGCTCTTGGCGTCAGATAGAGACACACCACAGTCCATAATTCTGTGGTGTTCCGACCGCCAAGGGTTCGAAAAAGAATGTAACAGCACCCCCAAAGCAGCCAGCGAAAGGTAGTCGAATTAAACAAAATGAAAGTTTGGAGAGGAAAAAAAGTGTTGTTGAAAACTAAAAACATTACGCAAAAATGTAAGGGACAATCTTTGAGCCTATGCTTAAGGATCCATTAAGGATGCAAGGGAGATCAAAAGATACGAAACAGTCTGAGTGGTCAGCTCTGCTGTTCAATAACCCAAGCATTGTCAGCGGTTAAGAATTGTGCAGAACAACCTTTCCTTGGATCTCGTAAGAGACGCAATCACCCACTGATTGACCAAACAGTATAATGCTGAACAATTAAGTAGTGGGGGAAATATATATATATATATATATATGTGTGTGTGTGTGTGTGTGTGTGTGTGTGTGTGTTAAAAATTTGATTAAAATGTAAGCATTAAAACCTACAGCGCTGTTTCTTGCCGGTGCAGTCGTCAGGATCCTGTAACAGCGCTGTAGGTTTTAATGCTCACATTTTAATCAAATTTTTAACAGATGCCGTTCCCAACTGGGTTGAGCACTTTTAAAAATTATTGTTGGTTGGCAACGCCATTATATATATATATATATATATATATAGAGAGAGAGAGAGAGAGAGAGAGAGAGAGAGAGAGAGAGAGAGAGAAGATATTATTTCGTCGATAGTTATCAGTTCGTGACAGTGGCTTCCTAGTGCTGATGTTCAATGGAAATTGTATAATATTTTTAAATGATGTGTACAGATAATGAACCCGCCGTTAAATCCGGATCTGGGACACAGGAAACACTTTAAAATTCTACTGCATGTTGTCTTTTGGGCTACATTCCATCTGTCCACCCAGTTTCGTGAAAGTGAGTTAAATAAATAATGTAATAGCATTAACAATAATCTTACAGCCTCCATGGCGCTGTGGTCAGCACCACGGATGTCCGGCTTGGTGGTCGTGGGTTCGATTCCCATCAGAGCCATTGATTT
>JADBJO010005835.1:77500-80000 GCA_016801955.1 Conus betulinus
TTTTTGTTTTGTTTTTTTTTAAGAGAGAGAGAGAGAGAGAAAAGAGAGATTGAAAGGAGAAATAACATTTTACACACTGACATCAACATCGGAACTATTTATTTCCCAATGGATATCATTTGTCACTGATGTCATTTCAAAAAGAAAAGAAGATTGATTTCAAACCAAGCGGCACTTTTCTTCATATCATGACCTTGATAGCATAAACATACTGAAGTATTTAGAGACTTTAAAAAGCGAGTGTATATCCAGCTAGGCAAAGTGTTTGAACTATAGCAATCTGCAGGCACGAACAAGTCTTTGAAGCCACTCTGCACGATTTCCTTTTGACCCACGAAGACATCCAGTCCGTGACAGACCACTTTGCACCAGCCTGCAGGCGTTCTGGGCTCACTGGTAGTCTCAGCAACAGCAAAACCACGTTCCTACCTTTATCTTCACAGGTACCTCTAGTGCTCTATCTCCACCACCTGTTGTCATCACCAACACAGGGATCAGGGCCGCGGACAGGTTCTGTCTGTTGTCTGTCAGCAACAGTGGAACTCAAGACGCCGAGGGGACTCGTGCGAATTCCAACGGCTAGCGCTGCATTCGGCAGATTCACATAGGTACTGGGGGAAACCGCGACATTACACTCACCACCAAAACTGCCGTGGACAGAATGCCGTGGTCCTGAGTGAATGTGGCGAAGTGCTGTGATGCCTGATTATATCATACCTGGACACATCCAACAGCTGGAAAGAGTCCACTAGAGTTTCCTGCGCAAGATCCGCAACACCAAGTGACAAGACAACGTGTCGAGCCTTCAGGGTCTGGAACAGGGTGGATTTCCCAGCATCGTGTGTTCATGATCAAGAGTCACTTGCGGAGGGATGGGACATGTCATCCTCATCGTTGTCAAGACAGACCTCTGAAAGACACACTGGAGGCCAGCTTCAGGAGCTGCAACACGAACAGAGATAACTGGGAACGTGCTGTCCTGGACAGGCTCCGATGGAGACGCCCTGCGCCGTCAGTGCACGAAGACTTTCGAGCCGAAATACCGCCCAGACAAGGAAATACCGCCCAGACAAAGAAATACCGCCCAGACAAAGAAACCGCCCAGACAAAGAAGAACAGGAAGAAACACAGACCCACCTGGTTGAATCCTTCAGCTGTTATACGTCTGGCTGATTGTGTGCCTCAGAGAGAGGTCTCCACCCGTACATGAGATCATAATTCTGTGACATGAACTGCCTGCCTGCCCGTCTTGTCGAGCTAACAGGAGAATCCATCACTGAAGTGTTTGAATAAGATGACCGGATGTATCACACACGGTGACAGAAATGAGCTGTAAAGTGTCTTAAAGTGTTAAATAAAGTTAAAATTCGAAAAAAAAAACTATAACAGTACGAATCACTTTCTGCCTCTGCCTCTCTGTGTCTCAGCAGGCCTGTCTCTTCCTCTCTGTCTGCCTTCTGCCTCTCTCTGTAAGTTCCAACCTGCGTGTTGTCCTTGATCTCTCTCATGCACTGCCGTATGTGTTTGTTAAAACTTCTGTGTTTCTATACCAGCTGGGAGATTGATAGATTATGAACAACAAAGAGTTCCCCCACGTCTCTCTCTCTCTCTCTCTCTCTCTCTCTCTCTCTCTCTCTCTCATCTTTATTTATTTCTCTTCTTACATCCCCTTCTCCCCCCCATCCCTTTGTCCAGTTCCCATCATTCTGACTCCCCATTTTTATCGCTGCCTCATTTTCCTCGCTAATCCTCTTACCTCATCAGCACGCCGTTCTTTCAAACCAGTGTTACATGTGTGTGTGTGTGTGTGTGTGTGTGTGTGTGTGTGTGTGTGTGTGTGTGTGTGTGTGTGTGTGTGTGTGTTCCGTGCAAGACAGAATATGTGTACACACAAGTAATTTTAATTCCGTGCGCAGAATATCCGCAAACCTATTCTAATACCGCGCCGAAAGTTAAGTTGTCTCGAAAGATCTCCATCATAATTTGCTGTCAGTGAAAACGGTAGTTTTAACATGAAAAAAAAAAAGATAGACTAGAGCATTTATATAACTTTGACGTGAGAGCTGACAAACAAACGTCTGAAGGAATTCAGTGAAATGTGAACGTGATTGAGATTTAAGCAGTGGTTTTCATTTTGGCCATCACATAAACGGAACGAACACTTGACAGTACTTAAGCAACGTGTTTCGACATTTATTCTACAGGTAATACAAACAAAACGACGAACAACACACACACACACACACACACACACACACACACACACACACACACACACACACACACATACTGAATAAAAGCAAAAAATTGACCTATGCCTGGAAGTGACCATATTGAGATGATGATAGCGAGTAGGACATGAGCAGTCAACAAATCTTCGACATATTGTTCCCGTTGACAACTGTGCTTAAAGACACCAACTTTTTTTTTTCTGCCAGTGTGAAATGTGCAGTGCCGTGATTGTTTATTTTTCTTTGAATGTAGTGCTGTTTTTTTTTTT
>JADBJO010005835.1:85000-87500 GCA_016801955.1 Conus betulinus
ATAGGAAATGTTGAATGGTATAGGGCTTGGTTTCTCAAAGGCTGAGACACACAGGCACAGACAGACAGACAGATAGATAGACAGACACAATCCCCCCGATCTCTCTCTCTCTGAGTTCGTTTGATTCAGCTAATCAAATATGCTGGATGGTAACGTCACTATTTCCGGAGCACACACACACTTCTTTCGGTCCTGTTCCCTTTCCACTCTATCCTATAAGAGGGGGCTTTCAATTCTGCTGCTGTTTTTCTTACACTTTTGAAATGTTTATGTGACGTGGTCTCAGTGGTGGTGATTTGTTACGAAGAAGAAGCAGATGATGATGATGAAGAAGCAGAACAACAAGCGGAGAGAAGAAAATGGAGAGAGAAGCAGGAGTTGGAAGACCAGAAGAAGTAACAGAGAGAGAGAGAAAAAAAAAAATAAGGAGGATGAAAGAAAACGCAGAAGAAAAGGAGGAAAATGAGAAGCAGGAGGGGAGAGAAAGAAGGAGGGATGAAGAAAGGAAGAGAAGAAGGAGGGGAAGAGGAAGAAAAAGAAAGAAGTAGAACAAGAAAGAGCGTAAGATGAGCAGAATAAGACGTGGAGGAACCACCAGAAAATGAAGCTTAAAGGGCGTAGGGAACAACAGTGCCAGCATCTCCAGACCCAAATGTGGCATTTACCTGTTGCAGATGCGCCAAAGACTGGCATAAAGAATGTTGATCCGGAACTGGGCTGTTTACTTGTTGTGTTTCTGCAACTAGACAATAACTATTAATAACTCCATTGTCGCTTTAGACATCGTCTTAACTACAATAACAGCGCGCGCGCATACGTATAGGACGACGATGTAGATGATATACACATACGTGTGTACGCCCATATGAAAGTAGGTGGTATGTATAGGATACAGGTTATTTACGTGCATTTATTTATATCTGCATAAATTGCTGAACAGTTAAGTAATGGAGAAAATCAAGTGTAGTTGTAACTTTGGGTAAATTTGACTTATTACAAATGGGGGAGAAAGAGCATTGAAGAAGGAAGTGGGAAAATAGCATTAGAGAATATAATATATATATATATATATATATATATCCCCTCCACCAACTGCATGAGAAAACCATCGTAATCTCTCTCGTGGGCACAGTTATTGATATTGCCTGTCTCCGAATCTTTCGCCTGCTGGATTGGATTTATGACGAAAACACAAATGTTTCTTTCCGTGTTCTTGGTGTCAAATAGAGACACACCGAAGACCATAATTCTGTGGTGTTCTCACCACCAAGGGTTCAAAAAAGAATCCAACAGCACCCCCAAAGCAGCCAGCGAAGGGGGTAGTGAATGAGACAAAACAGAAGTGTGGAGAGGAAAAAAGTTGATGAAAAACTAAAAACATTATTCAAACGGTATAAAATGGAGTGGACAATCTGTGAGCCTATGCTTGAGGATCCATTCAAGGATGCAAGGGATGGAACAGTCTGAGTGGTCAGCTCTACTGTTCAATAACCCAAGCATTGTCAGTGGTTAAGATGTGTGCAGATTAATGCAGAACAACATTTACTTGGATCTCCTAAGAGATGCAATCTCTCTCTGTCTCTGTCTGTCTGTCTGTCTGTCTGTCTGTCTCTCTCTCTCTCTCTCTCTCTCCTCTCTCTCTCTCTCTCTCTCTCACACACACACACACACACACACACACACACACACACACACACATATATATATATATATATATATATATATATATATATATATATATATATGTGTGTGTGTGTGTGTGTGGTGTGTGTGTGTGTGTGTACATATGTATGTATGTATATATATATGTGTGTGTGTGTGTGTGTGTGTGTGTGTGAGAGAGAGAGAGAGAGAGAGAGAGAGAGAGAGAGAGAGAGAGAGAGGGTATTTTTCGTGCCTGTCTATCGACATATCTGGGGGATTTAAGACGTGGGATTGTTTAACGACGTTAATTAGACGGGGTTGTTTGCTGACCACTGTGTTAATTAGCTGATCAGGCATTTGATGAAGTTTGTCCACATCCACATGCTTTCTTTCATTCCCCTTTCCTTTCACCCTTCCCTCTTTCTTTGTTTCTTCCATCTTCTTGTTCTTTGGTTCCTTTTTCCTTCCGTTCTTTATTCTCATTTTTTCTCCATGGATCAATTCCTTTTTTTCTCTTTTATTTCTTAGTTTCCTCTTTTTTTTTCTTTTTTTTTTTTTTTGCTTTATTTTTACTTCCTGTCACTTTTCTTTTAACCCCCTTTTCTTTTTTTTTTTTTTTTTTTTGTCTTCCATTCATCTGATCTTTATTTCTTGGTACATTTCTTCCTTCTTTCGTTTTTTCCTTCCTCTTTTTTTTCTTCTTCTTTTGATCCTTAATTTCTGTTCTTCCTTCCTTTTTACATCTCTATCTTTCTCACTTCCCTCCTAATTTCTTTTCTTTCTACTTTTCTTCCAACCTTTCTTCCTTTCATTTCTTCCCTTTCTTTCTGCCTTTGTTTCTTTATTTCTCCCTTCC
>JADBJO010005835.1:107500-112500 GCA_016801955.1 Conus betulinus
ATCTGTCTGTCTGTCTGTCCTGGATGTCTGAGTCCTGCCTGTCTTAGCTGGGTGTTTTTTTTTTATCGCGGTCTCTCCTCTGGGCGTCTGCCTTCTGACTCTTCCCTGTCCGGTTTGTTTATCTTAATACCTTACTCAATCGTGCTCCACAGTAAAACTACTTCGTTTTCCATGAAGAAGGGCAGGCTTGCAAGCCACTTAATTGCATTCAAGTAGAAGATCCAGACCCACAGAGATGATAACAAAGCAGATGGGGGCAGCCATCCCGGGAGAAGGGGACAACCGTATAGGAGATGGCGACAACCATCCCAGGAGATGGAGACAATCATTCGAGGAGACGGGGATAACTATCCCAGGAGATGGGGACAACCCTTTCAGGAGATGGGGACACCTAGTCCAGGAGGTGGGGACAACCTTACCATGAGATGGAGACAACTATCCCAGGAGATGTGGACAACATCCTAGGAGATGGGGACAACCATCCCAGGAGATGGAGACAACCATCCCAGGAGATGGAGGCAACCATACCATGAGATAGGGGCAACTATCTCAGGAAATGTGGACAACATCGTAGGAGATGGGGACAATGATACCAGGAAATGCGGGCGACCACCACAGGAGATGGAGACAATCATCCCTGGAGATGGGGTCAACTATCCCAGGAGATGGGGACAACTCTTTCAGGAGTTGGGGACAACCCTTTCAGGAGATGGGGACACCTATTACAGGAGATGGGGACGACCATCGCAGGAGATGGAGACAATCATCCCTGGAGATGGGGACAACCGTCCCAGGAGATGGAGACGACCATCCCAGGAGATAGGGACAACCATACCATAAGAAAGCGGACAACCATCCCAGAAGACGGGGACAACTATCCCAGGAGAGATGGGGACACCTATTCAGGAGATGGGGACACCTATCCCAGGAGATGGGGACACCTATTCCAGGAGATGGGAACAACCATCCCAGGAGACGGGGACAATCATACCATGAGATGGGGACAACCATCCTAAGAGATGGGGGACAACCATCCCAGGTGATGGGGACGACCATGACAGGAGATGCAGACGATCATCCCAGGAGATGGGGGCGACACTTTCAGGAGATGAGGACACCTATTCCAGGAGATGAGGACACCTATTTCGGGAGATGGGGAGACCTATTCCAGGAGATGGGAACAATGATCCCAGAAGATGGGGACAACCATACCAGGAGATAGGGACAACCATCCCAGGAGATGGGTACAGCCATCTCAGGAGATGGGAAATAATCATACTAGGAGATGAGGACATCCATCCCATGAAACGAGGACAACTTTCTCAGGAGATGGGGACAACAATCCTAGGAGATGGGGACAACTTTCCCAGGAGATTGGAGAGTGAGAGTAGTGAGTAGGTGGGAGGGTAGAAGGAAGGGTGACTATCATCCCACGAGAACGACAACGCGATAAGATGGGCAGTAAAAACAAAAGTGATTCGCTGGGACGAAAGCTGGAGTAGAACTCGTAACGTGTTACGTTGAACTCGGGGATGTAACCGCAAGCTAACCAAGTAACCGTGCTGAAATTTCCACTCAGAGAGACCCATGCACTGGTCCATCTTTGCTCGATCTGTGAGCCCATTGTGGTGGCGAAAACCGACATCACAGACTGTTAGGAAAATGCACGGACTTGTCCAAGCTTGGGGACCTGGTCGATCCTTCAGGGCCTGTCGGAGATCTGTTTGGACCCCCCCCCCCTCTCTCTCTCTCTCTCTCTCTCTCTCTCTCTCTCTCTCTCTCTCTCTCTCTCTCTCTGTGTGTGTGTGTGTGTGTGTGTGTGTGTGTGTGTGTGTGTGTGTGTGTGTGTGTGAAGTGAGTGTGTGTGTGTGTGTGTGTGTGCCTGAGGGGTGTGTACCACTTTGGCGGCTGAGGGGCATTTCCCACTTTGGCGCTAACGCGTTAACCGTGTTGATAGTTATTCGTGTTGATAGATTCGTACGTTTTTTCTCTGAAGTGTCGCTTAGTATTCCCTAAACAGTGCTGCGGGTTATTTCGTTTCAGTGCGCTCTTCAAGTGTTATGACTGTCTTTAGTATCTTTTGTTTGTCACTGGTCTTCATCCTTATTTTCCATTTTCCTAATTTTCCACTCAGGTGAAGCACATAGGTGTAGGGTACTATCTTTTCATCTTTGGTCTGTCTCTATATTTGTTTGTCTGTCTGTATGAACGCATGTGTGTATGCCGATCTGTCCTGTATGTTTCCCTGTCTGTCCTTTCTCTATGTATGTCTGCGTGTCTTGTCTGTCTTAGATGTCTAATGTCTGCCTTTCCTGTTTTGTATATCCTGCATGTCTGTCTTGTCAGTCCTGGATGGTTGTCTGTCCAGTTTCTTCGTGTCCTGTTTGTCAAGTCTTTTTTTTTTTGGTCTATGTCCTGTCTTCTCTGCCCACCTGTTCTGTCCTTCTGTGTCTTCTCTGTCATGTCTCTCCCTCTCTGGCCTGTTCCAGACGTCTGTCTCCTGTCTGTCTGTCCTGAATATTCCTGCTCTGCGGTAATTCACATTGATATTGCCTTGTTTTGCATAGAGTGAGGCAGCTTTGTAAGTCAGTTCAGTACATTCAGGTTTCTCGTTCATACCCAGCAGGTAGGACATGGCAGAGGGTGATACTTATCCTAGCCAGTGGGGCTGAGAGGAAAAGGAGAGAGAAAAGGTGGAGGTCGGGGTTAATTGTGACCTAGCACACTCTTCACCGCTGCCAACTTAACAACAACTCGTTTAAATGGGTACCGAAAATAGCCATGTTTGCGACCAGTCAGATTTGAACTTTCAGCGTCTGATTGCGGATATGGCTCGCTAACTTTGAACTAATCAGGTTACCATACTAAAGTTGACAAAGATGAAATAATTACAGGGGCCCATAACTCCACACGATGAATGCTGCTTACGACACCAAATCGCTTAAATGACAACACAGAACAAAAAAAGGAAACATCCTCAAAAAAAAAAGGATGTTTCCAAGCTTGTCCATAATACCCTGTACCTAATACATCAACACATCAGTAACAACTGGAGAAATGAATAATTGCAAATTAACATGTATTTACTGTTTCTTTGCCCTCGTTTAAGATTTCCTCTAATACCAATCACACTGAGATTACCTGTCTTTGTATCAGTTCGTCCGTGTGTTTTGTTTGACCGTATTCAAGATCGAAGAGGCTGTGCCAGTCTTGAATCAATGTTACTTTGTGTTTGTTCATTTGTCCACTTGTTGTTGCTGTGTAGATGTGTCAGGTATATGGCCAAACTTGGGACATCCTTTTTCTGTGATGTCTCCTTTTGTTTGTTCTGTGTGCTCTGTGTTGTCATTTCTGCTGAGAGATTTGGTGTCGTAAACAGCATTCGTTTGCATGTATGGACCTGTAGTTATTTATCATGGCACCAAGACTTACCCTACTTTTTTATTTACTATTTACTCTGCCCTCCCTTATTTAAGATTTCCTTTGAAGTTGACAAGTCAGCGTGACCCTAGCAGTATCATCTTCTTCCTTCGATTTGTGAGCCCTTTGTCTCTGAATTTCCAGCATCGCAGACTGTCAGGAGGGGGCGCGGACCTCCGTTTTCAAAGCAGGAAACACGGGCGATTGATCAGGGTTTGTCAGAGGTCTGTTTGGACAGCTTCCACCTCCTTCCCTCCTCTCTCTCTCTCTCTCTCTCTCTCTCTCTCATCTCTCTCCTCTCTCTGTCTAAACAACATGTGTGTGTGTGTGTGTGTGTGTGTGTGTGTGTGTGTGTGTGTGTGTGTGTGTGTGTGTGTGTGTGTACTATGTCATCCCCGCGGGGGTTTATGATTGCTGGTTCCAGAGAATGTCTCCACTGTGTCAACATTGACAGAGTTAATCTATTCCTCAAGTCGATGTCGCACAGTGTTTTGAGAGAGAGAGAGAGAGAGAGAGAGAGAGAGAGAGAGAGAGAGAGAGAGAGAGAGAGAGAGAGAGAGAGAGAGCGAGAGAGAGAGTAAAACCGGTTATCTTTTTCGTTTTCACTAGGCTCGGAAACGTTCAAGTTATTCCAAGTTTTTTTGTTTATTTCTTCCAATTGTTGTTAACGTCTTTTTTTTTTGTTTTTCAAATTTCTACACACTTGTAGAATAGTGTACTGCCTTTGTGCTGGATGTCTGTCTGTCTGTCTGTCTGTCCGTCTGTTTAATCACTCTGGTCCTGTTTGTGTGTCCACTTTTCTGCATGACTAGTTTTGTCTTGTCTGTCAAGTCAATGTCTTCGATGTCTGAGGATCGCATTTCTGTCTTGGATGCTTCTCTGAGAGAGTGCCCATCTGACCTGCTTGTCCTGGATGTCTGTCTGTCTGTCTGTTGTCTGTTTCTCTAGTCTCTCTCTCTCTCTATTCCAAGTCTCTCTCTCCAATTGTTGTTAACGCTTTTTTGTTTCAAATTTTTTCTACGCATTGTAGAATAGTGTACTGCCTTTGTGCTGATTTGTTTGTTTTGTCTGTCTTTCTCACTCTGTCTTTTTTCGTCTTTTCCTGTTTGTTTGTTTTTTTTGTTTTTTTTGTCTTTCTTTTCAATTCTTCGATGTCTGTAGCATTTCTGTCTTGGATTTCTCTGTGTCGTGCCCATCTGACCTGCTTGTCCTGTCTCTCTGACTGTCTTGCTGTCTGTCTCTCTCTCTTTGCTCTCTTTTTTTTTTTTTTTTTTTTTTGCCTGTACTGGAAGTCTGCTTCTCTCCTTTGCAGTAGTTCACAGTGAAACGGCCTCGTTTTGACATGAAGTTCGACACGTTTGCACCTCGGCTGAGTACGCTCACATGTAAACCCCCTGCAGTTCTTTCCATTGATGTTCAATCACCGGTGATTGAAGGTTTTTTTTTTTTTTTTTTTTTTTTTCGAAATCATAAGATCCAAAAACATGATTTTGTTGTTGTTTTATGGGATAGATGACTAAAAACAGACCTAAACAAACACATAATTATTCCAAGTTGAAAATAAAGGGAACTTGTAATGT
>JADBJO010005835.1:115000-122500 GCA_016801955.1 Conus betulinus
CTCCAGTTTTGCGGGAGCGGGGAGACCTCACGCGCGATTGTGGTGTGTTGTGTGTGTGTGTGTGTGTGTGTGTGTGTGTGTGTGTGTGTGCGTGCGTGCGTGCGTATGTGTGTGTGTTTGTTCTTTGTGTGTGGTGTGTGTGTGTGTGTGTGTGTGTGTGACTCTGGTGTGTCTCTCTTGTGTGTGACTCTCTCTCTCTCTCTCGCTTCTCTCTCCCTCTCTCTCTGTCTCTGTCTCTGTCCCTCTCTCTCTCTCCTCTCTCTCCTCTCATCTCTCTCTCTCCTCTCTCTGTGTGTGTGTTGTGTGTGTGTGTGTTGTGTGTGTTGTGTGTTGTGTGTGTGCCTCTCATCTCTCTCTTTCTCCTCTCTGTCTATGGTCTGTTCTCTTCTATCTCTCTCTCTCTGTTTCATCTCCTCTCGGCTCTCTCAATTCTCTTCATCTACTGTCTGTGGCTGTCTGTGTGTCTCTCTGTGTGGTGTGTGTGTGTGTGTGTGTGTGTGTGTGTGTGTCTCTGTGTTTGCATCTCGCAGTATGTGACTGTCCACTCTGTCCTGTTGTGTGCCTTATGTCCTCTTTCTTCCCTCCTCAATACTCAGCGGCTCCTATTTCTTTCATCCAACTGGACGGTCATGTATTGTACTCTCTGTCTTTCTTCCTCTCTGCTTTGCCTGTCTGCTGTCTGTGCTCTTTTGTCTCTGTGTGTCTCTCTGTCTGTCTGTCTCTGATTGTCTGTGTGTGTGTGTGTGTCTCTGTCGTGTGTCTGTTTCTGTCTGCCTGTGTCTGTCTGTGTCTGTGTTCCTCTGTCTCTGTGTTCTCTCTCCTCTCTCTCCTCTCTCTCTCTCTCTCTCCACCCCCCCCTCTCTCTCGTGGTGTGTCTGTTTTGCAGTGTTGGGTGTGTGTGTGTGTGTGTGTGTGTGTGTGTGTGGTGAAGGCAGTATTTATTGTCCATTTCATGCGTGTTTCATGTCCCTCCCCCTAAACACTTTGACGGCTGTTTGATTCATATCCACTGACCGTCATGTCGCTTTTTTCTGTATCTGTGTGTAAGTGGTGGTGGTGGTGGTGGTGTGGTGTGTGGTGTGTGTGTGTGTGTGTGTGTGTGTGGTGTGTGTGGTGTGTGTGTGTGTGTGTGTGCTGTGTGTGTGTGTCTGTGTGTGTGAGTGTGTGTGCGGTTGCGCGCGCGTGCGTGCGTTTGGTGTGTGTGTGTGTGTGTGTGTGTGGTGTGTGTGTGTGTTGTGTGTGTGTGTGTGTGTGTGTGTGTGTGCGCAGGGGGGCAATTGTCTTAAATCTGATTTGTGTTTGTGTTTTATATCTATCTATAGTATATCTATCTGCCTATCTGTATCTGCCTACCAGCAGCTACCTACGTATCTACTACCTACCCACCCACCCATCTCTCGTCCTCTCCCTCTCTCCTCCTCTCTCCTCCCCCCATCCTCCTACTCCCCCCCCCCTCTCCAAAGCTCCACCCCCCCCGGCTCTTCACTCTCTCCCCCTCCTCCCTATCCTCCCTCCCCCCCCTCTACCATCTCTCTCCCTCATATATCTCTCCTCGTCCACCTCTCCTATGGTATCTCTATCAGTAATATATATAATATATTATGGTCTATATATCGATATATATATATCTATTGTGGTTCTCACAAATACTAGCTGTGTATATATATAATATATATATATTCTATTCTTATATCTTTGTATATATATATTCCCCTCACAAACCATCCCTAGAAAAAAAGAAATGGAAGACCTAATCTCTTCATTTCTCCTCTTTCACATACATATGTTTTGTCTTTAAATAGTGTTTGTAAAAAAAACACAAAAAAACCAACTAAACTAGACTTCTTGTCATGCTGTCTTAAGACACTCACGGCAACACACACACACACACACACACACACACCACACCCGACACCACACACACACACACGACACACACACACCACACCCACACACACACACATACACACACCTATTCCGTTTTCCTTAGTCTTTTGTTTCCGTTTTAAACCAACCAATCTGCGCTCTCCTCTCTCCTCTCTCTCTCTCTCCTCTCTCGCTATCTCTCTCTCTACTCTCTCCTCTCTCTCACATCTCTCTCATTCTCTCACATACGCTCTCTCTCCTCTCGCTCCCTCTCCTCCCACTCGAGGTCTCATCCTCTCCCCTCTCCTCCCGTCTCTCTCCCCTCTCGCTCTTTCTCTCTCCCCCTCCTCCATTCACTCGTCCCTCGTCCACGCTCTCCCACTTCATCTCCTTTCTCTCATACTCGCTCACATCCCTCTTTCGTCTCTACTCTCTCTTCTTCCCACTGCTCACCCATCAGCTCTACTGCGGGCTGCGCCCCTCCAGGGTGTCCCTCACCTCACTTCCCCCCTCTTCTCCTCTCCAAAATTCTCCTAGGACTCCGCTCCATCCACTCATCCTTCCCTCTCCCCTCATCGGCACGGGTTCCCCTCCCTCTCCTCCTCTCCCTCTCCTTCTCCCTCCTCACATCTCCTCCTCTCCCCTCTCTCCCTCACTCCCTCTCTCCCTTCCTCTCCTCATGGTATCTTTCTCTCCATTCCCCACACTTCCTGCCTCCCTCTCCTCTCCATCTCTCTCTCTCCTCTCTCTCTCGTCCTCTCTTTCTCCTCCTCTCTCTCCCTCTCGTCTCTCTCACACACACAACACAACACACACACACACACACACCACACACACACAACACACACACACCACCACAACTCCTGCATCCTGCATCACCCCTCCCCTTCCCCCCCTCCACTCCCCCACCCCAGACACACCACACACACACACACACAGACACTCCCTTGCCGCCCTCCTTCCCTCTCCCCTCCTCCCCAGACCCATCCCCCCCCGCTGCCCCCGTCCGGCATCCACCTCCCCTCACCCCCACAATCCCCCCCCCCCCCCCCTCTCACCACCACATACACCCGCGCATCGCACCCCACACACACACGCACACCACAACACACACACCACACACACACACCCTTCCTGCCTGCCTCCCGTCGTCCTTCACTCCTGCCCCCCCCCCCCCCCCCCCCCCCCCCCCCCCACACACCCCGCCCAAAACACACACATCACCACCCACACACTTCCCCCTTTTCCCCTGCCCTGTTATAGACGTCCCAAGTCTTATATATGAGATTTGTAGTTCCCCATGGTTTCACCACTGCTTCACTGTCCCAACCCCCTACGTCCCCCCCCCCCCCACCCCCGCCCCGTTGTTTTCCCCCTCCACATCACCCACTTGCTTCCCAAACCACCTTTCCCCCCCCTTTGTTTCCCCCTCCAACATCACCACTGCTTCCCAAACCATTTCCCTCCCCCCCCCCTTTGTTCCCCCTCCACATCACACTGCTTCCAAACCATTTCCCCCCTTTGTTCCCCCTCCACATCACCACTGCTTCCCAACCAAACCATTCCCCCCTTTGTTCCCCCTCCACATCACCACTGCTTCCCCAAACCATTTCCCCCCCCATTTCCCCCCTCACATCCCCACTGCTTCCCACCCCCTCCCCCCTTTGTTCCCCCTCCACATCACCACTGCTTCCCAAACCATTTCCCCCCTTGTTCCCCCTCCACATCACCACTGCTTCCCAAAACCATTTTCCCCCCTTGTTCCCCCTCACATCACCACTGCTCCCCCCAAAACCATTTCCCCCTCCTCATCCCCCTCCACATCACCACTGCTTCCCAAACCAGTTTCCCCCCTTTGTTCCCAAACCATTCCACCTTCCCACTTTTGTTCCCCCTCCCTTTCCTTTTCCTCCCCCCCTCCACCCCCCCCCCCCTTTCCCCCCCCTCATCTCCCTTTCCTTCCCCCTGCTTCCCCACATCCTTCCCCTCCCCACCCCCCCCCCCCCCCCCCCTTCTCACCCCCCTCCACATCACCCTGCTTCCCAAACCATTACCCCCCCTTGTTTCCCCTCCACATCACCACACTCCCTTTCCCAAACCACTTCCCCCTTTTGTGCCCCCTTCACTCACCATGCTGCTTGCTTCCCCATTTTCCCCCCCCCTTCCCCCTCCCCCCCACCACTGCTTCCCCCCATTCCCCCCCCCCCCACCCTTCACCCTCCACATCACCACTGCTTCCAAACCTACCCCCCCCCCCCTTTTCCCCCTCCTCCCACCACTCCTTTCCCCCCCTCCCCCCCCCCCCCCCCCCCCTCCCCCACCCCCCCCCCCCCCCCCCCCCCCTCCACCCCTCCACATCACCACTGCTTCCCAAACCATTTTTCCCCCTTGCGTTTCCCCCTCCACATCCACCACTCTGCTTCCCAAACCATTTTCCACCCCTTTGGTTCCCCCCTCCACATCACCACTGCTTCCCAACCCTTTTCCCCCCTCCCCCTCCACATTACCACCATTCCCAACTCACCCCACATCCCCCCCCCCCATTCCCCCTTCCCAACCCCCCCCCCCTTTCGTTGCCACATCACCACTGCTTCCCAAACCATTTCCCCCCCCCGTTCCCCCCGAACATCACCACTGCTTCCCAAACCATGACCCTTCCCACTCACCACTGCACTTCCACAAGTCCCCTGCATAGCCCCAAACCATCCCCCCCCTTCCCCCCCATTGCCCATGGACGGAACTGCTTCCCAAACCATTCACCAACCCCCCCCTTGTCCCCCCCTCCCTCCACATCACCACTGCTCCCAAACCATTTCCCCCCAATTGTTCCCCCTCCACAGAATTTTCCCTTCCCTCCACATTTCCCCACTTTGTTGCTTCCCACAAACCACTGCTTCCCCCTTTGTTCTATAAGGCCCCCTCCACATCACCACTGCTTCCCAAACCTTTCCCCCCTTTGTTCCCCCTCCACATCATCACTGCTTCCCAAACCATTTCCCCCCTTTGTTCCCCCTCCACATCACCACTGCTTCCCAAACCATTTCCCCCCCATTCCCCCTCCACATCCACCACTGCTTCCCAAACCATTTCCCCCCACTTGTTTCCCCCTCCACATCACCACTGCTTCCCAAACCATTTCCCCCTTTGTTCCCCCTCCACATCACCACTGCTTCCCAAACCATTTCCATTTCCCCCTTTGTTCCCCCTCCACATCACCACTGCTTTCCCAAACCATTTCCCCCCCTCATTCCCCCCTCCACATCACCACTGCTTCCCAAACCATTTCCCCCACTTATTCCCCCTCCACATCACCACTGCTTCCCAAACCATTTCCCCCCCCTTGTTGTTCCCCTCCTCCACATCACCACTGCTTCCCAAACCATTTCCCCCTTTTTTCCCCCTCCACATCACCACACTGCTTCCCAAACCATTTCCCCCTTTTGTTCCCCTCCACATCACCACTGCTTCCCAAACCATTTCCCCCCTTTTGTTCCCCCTCCACATCACCACTGCTTCCCAAACCATTTCCCCCCCTCATTCCCCCTCCACATCACCACACTGCTTCCCAAACCATTTCCCCCCCTCATTCCCCCTCCACATCACCACTGTTTCCCAAACCATCCCCCCCCCTTGTTCCCCCTCCACATCACCACTGCTTCCCAAACATTTCCCCCCTTTTGTTCCCCCTCCACTCTCTTCCCGTATCATGTACATAAAATCATGTTTGTATGGATTAAAATGTTTTAATTTACTTCAGACTTCATTACGTTAGTTGCCTTCTATTCTCTCCCGTCTCCCCCCCCCCCCCCCCCCATCATCTCCCTTTCGTCAACACTCCCACCCCCCACCCCCACCTCCACTACCCTTCCCTCTTTTTTTCTGTTTTGTGAACACACAGATCCTCATGCGTGGAAAGTGGATTTCAATTGATTAAGCCATGCTGCTCGGGTGACTGTGTTTACCTCCCCCGACTCTTCCTCCCCCTCCATCCCCCACCCCCGCCATCCCTCCCATCCCTCTCTCTCTACACATTCCCACCGCTACCACCGTCAACTGCCACCCTCTTCTACACAACTACCCTTCTCCCCTCCTTTTTCCCTTTTCCACACCGTTAGGTATTGGCCGTGTGTGTGTGTGTGTGTGTGTGTGTGTGTGTGTGTGTGTGTGTGTTGCGCGCGCGCGCACGCGCGTGTGTGCGTGCGCGCGTGAGTGCGTGCGTGAGAGAGAGAGAGAGAGAGAGAGAGAGAGAGAGAGAGAGAGAGAGAGAGAGAGAGAGAGAGAGGTCATTCGTTCCAGAAACGGTACCGGAATTTTCCAAAGTGGAGACAGGCATTTATTAGATGCTATACACTACATGGAATATTCTTTTTTTAATCCTAACTGAGAGATGGGCGTGTAGTAGACACCGGGCACTCCCAAGGCACTTAGCAGTACATGCATAGGTATAAACCAAAGATGGAATGAAAACTTAACACAACTTTAACTAAGATGGGGTGACGGAAACAGTGAATAACAAATAAGATGGGTAACTTTTGATTCTCTGATGAAAACGGTTATATATAAATATCACTTACGTTACGTTTCTTTCAATACTACTTCACGTAGCACACATTCAGGCAATCGGCGTGCAGAAAACAAATAACCCTGTTTCTCGAAAAGAAAGATTGATGCAGAAGTGTCAGATTTAAACAAAGTTTTATTCCCCTGTCCATTGATTTCATGAACCGAGAAGATGTTTAATTGAAATCCAATTCCTCTATATGAATGTATGTCATATGTGAGAAAATGGGTAATGTGGCTAAATTATTGTTTATTTGCTGTGAATGTGTGTGACCACAAATTAATTTCTCAAATTGAGATGATAAAGTTTACTTGACTTGACTTGACTTGACTTGACTTGCCTATAAGGCCCGTTTGGAACTGTCATTGGCTCACAGCACACGCGCGCTGCTGTAGAAATGTACAAGAGAAGAAACCTCACAGAGTATTACCTCTAAACAGATAAGCAAGCAAACAAAAAAAAACAAAAAAACAAACATACAAAAAAGGGAAAAGAAAAGAAAAAGAAAAAGCCAAGCCATTTTCAAACAAACAAATCACGGGATTCAAACTAGCTTCAGCATACTACATGCGTATTCAGACCACTTTGACCACAGCGTATTCTGGCTGATGAGCGAGTACTTTTGACGCTGCTTGTATGTGTGCGGCCTAACTTCAATAATGGGCATCTCGGGTCGCGAGCTGCATTGCAGCAGGCTTTATACTTGAGTTTTTTTTTTTTTTTTTATCGTTCTGTGAGAATACAGAAAAGTCCGGAATCAGTCAGTGCTGGAACTTGGTACGGAAGTACTAAAGAATATGAACTGAACTTCCCAAGTCTGAACTATCATAACTACGCCCATATATGACACACACACACACACACACACACACACACACACACACACACACACACACACACACACACAACCACAGAGACATATTCCTTCCTTAAATATGTGTCTGGCATAATTGTTTTGTGTCTTGAACGTTGTCACACATAACACTCGGACAAAATAAGCAAATGTAGGTAACCTCAATATGGTTGACATGAGAACAATGAATAACAGTCTGATGTAAGGCGTAGAAGCAATA
>JADBJO010005835.1:127500-130000 GCA_016801955.1 Conus betulinus
TGTTCATTTAAAGGAACCGTCTTGAAAGATGTCTCTCAGAATCATATCGGTTAGCAAGAACGTATGGTGCAAGGGTTTAATTTCATTGAAAATCTGTCCGAAGTGTCTACATAGCTGCTGCGTTCATTGCCAACACACCGTATAGACAGAATACGTATGTCTTCCGATGACCGGAGCTGTCTGGAACAGACAGAGAGATCAGAAGTGTGGGGTAAAATCCAGAAAAGGCGTTGTGACAAAGAATGGAGGTTTTGTGTTGACTTCTTTTCCTGTGGTAAGCCAGTGAACGGATGTAATGAGATGTGAGACGGAATTACACTTCCATGCGTTCAAAAAAGCCTGGCCAATGAATTTTGACCGCTGTGGAGCTTATTGATCACGTACAGAGGACAGTCACAAAACAAAGAATTGCAGTCATCAGTCTCTGGAGAAGACAAAGAGAAACAAAAAGGGATTATTGGGGCAGCTTCGCTGTGTCTTGTTTTTCTTTAGAATTAGATGATACCCAGTTTGGAGGCTGCTTACAGGAACATCCACTTATAATTACATTTTAATGTCTCTAGGACTTCTTCTTCTCTTCTTCTTCTTCTCTTCTTCTTCTTTTCTTCTTCTTCTTCTATTTACTCTTCGTATTCGTCATTACCATCGTCTTAGTCGTCGTCTCCATCTTCTCCTCTCTTCTTCTTCTTCTCTTTCTTTTCTTCTTCTTTCTTTCCTTTCTTTCTTTCTTTCTTTCTTTCTTTTTCTTCTTCTTCAGCTTGTTTTAGTAATCTGTTCCACCATTACACAATGGCCTAGTCTGCTACGAAGAATAAGGAAACTAGAATTTAAATGTGTGGGACCCGTTCTATTTTGCCATATTTCTGCAAAGAGGGGCCCATAGCCAACAAAGTTTTATTCCCCTGTCCATTGATTTCATGAACCGAGAAGATGTTTAATTGAAATCCAAATTCCTCTATATGAATGTATGTCGTATGTGAGAAAATGGGTAATGTGGCTAAATTATTGTTTATTTGCTGTGAATGTGTGTGACCAAAATTAATTTCTCAAATTGAGATAATAAAGTTTACTTGACTTGACTTGACTTGACTTAAATTGGTTAGAACCTTTGTATGCAGTAGCTGATCGTCGTGAGTTCGTATCGCACGTGTGGCAGTATTTTTCCGCTTTGAAACCTCTGTCCACCCAGTAGTAATGGGTGGCTGACTCAGTTCAGGAACGGCTAAAAAGCGGCAGAAGGAGAAGGATGGGCTCCGTTTATCATCATGCAATGCTGTAGACACGATGAAACTTTGACAGTTCACTGTCTGTTTGTGCTCAGTGCATTGATGACATGTTTGTGATTAATTGACGAAAGTGCCGAAAATAAATGCAAAATGTTCTGTTTGGGACTTCTGTTCGGATACGTCTCTGCTGTGTACGTAAGTCTGGCACAACTGTCCCTACGGGGCCGATAGGCTATTGGTAGTTTTATCTCTTAACTTAACCTCTGAAGGGAAATTGTGATTTGGCATCCGTCGGATTGTTTCTTTGTTTCTCTGACTGTCAGCAACAACAGCAACACACCACCACCACCACGACAACAACAACAACATCATCATCATCATCATCATCATCATCATCATCATCATCATCATCATCCATCAACATCATCATCATCATCATCATCATCATCAACAACAACAACAACAACAACAACGACGACGACGACGACGACGACGTCGACGACGACAACAGCAACAACGACGACGATAACAACGACAACGACAACGACGACAACAACAACAACAACAAAACCAACAACAACTGCAAGAAGTATTGAACCTATTGTAACCAAATTCAGTCCATAGACTGGAACGTGGCCAAGAAAAAAAAACCCATTTAAGTTTGTATATAGATCTATGGTTCGGATCCGGATCAAGCGTCGGGTCCCGGATCTTTAAGCAGACTTATTATAACACTGAGTTTTGTTACATTACATTTTTTTTCAACTGATTTGAAACGAAACTTTGTAGAAAAAAAATGGAATACCAAGAATAAGCCACTGTATTTTGGTGCGGATCCGCGTTGGAGATCTGGATCAAAAGGTAGATCCGGGATCGGCTCAGGATGGTTTCTAACCATGTTTCCACCGACAGTGAACCCATTGAAGTTACTATGATAAACCATCTATGAAATCATATATTTTCCTATGGAAAACATAAAGCTTCTAGTGAGATAACCGTGGGCATTTTGTATTTTCACATTCTTTTGAAAAAAAAAAAAAAAAAAAAGTTCATGGGAAGTAAATCTATCAGTGCGTACCAACTATTGTTTCCCCCTGGGAAAAACAGCTTTCTGTTTTACTCATCAACTGAATCAAAGGCAGGATTCAAGATCCGTTCGTCCGTGGCGGAGGTTTCAGCTCTTCCGTACGCCCTTGTGTGTGTGTGTGTGTGTGTGTGTGTGTGTGTGTGTGTGTGTGTGTGTGTGTGTGTGTGTGTGTGTGTGTGTGTGTGTG
>JADBJO010005835.1:135000-137500 GCA_016801955.1 Conus betulinus
AAGAATGCTTTTTTTTTTCTTTTAATCTGCCAGATAAAAGAAAAGAAAAAAGAAAAAGGAAAACATATGTCGTGATCCGCTCTAAATTGCCCAGTGTCGTGCAAATGCCCCATTCCATCTTTTTAACGAGTTTGCATGAAATCAGTTCTGTAGTGTTTGCGTGATCTTCTACTCAGAAAATCAAACTAACTAACAGACGCGGGCTTGAAAGGTGATTAAGAAATCGGTCTAAAGGTCAAGAAACTACAATATGGCCAAGCTGTGTGTGTGTGTGTGTGTGGTGTGTGTGTGTGTGTGTGTGTGTGTGTGAGAGAGAGAGAGAGAGAGAGAGAGAGAGCGTACATGGCCACGCAGCAGATCGCCCTCAACCATCTCACGGCTGGACGACTTCCTTCCGCAACAGTTCCCTCCCTTCTAATAATCTTGCAACTCCTGGTCACCCGCGTCCTTAGCTCCTGCACATCAAGCGTGTGGCACGAACCTTGCGTCTCGGTCGCTAGAAAGTTCATAAAACTGGTCAAATCACGAAGCCTGACACATATACTAGTACATTCAAGTAAAAAAAAAAAAAAAAAAAAAAAAAAAGCATATAAACGTACTTCCAGTTTATCTTCCTGAAAAAACGTCACAATCAAACATGCGTCATAGTGTATTTGATGTCACAATCGAACACGCGTCATAATGTATTTCGTCACTGAGATATTCCATAAAGAAGAAAAACCGTTTGGGGTCGTTATAGCGTTAGCCGTTAGTAACGGCTATTCTGGTAAAATAAAACATCTGACATCATCCGTGACCCATAACGAACAAAGCTACAAATTTTCAGAAAGATCGGCCCAGAAGGTTTGTCTGGTGCGAGTGGAACACCTTTTGACCACGGACAGACACACAGACAGACAGACAGACAGACACACACACACACACACACACACACACACACACACACACCACACACACACACACACAGCATTTCTTGGTTCTTTAAGAACTGGGAGTACAAAAAGGACCAAAAAAAAAAAGACAGATCGAAGAAAAAATATGAAGTTAAAACAATCTAGTTTCTATCCTAAGAGGTCGAAACGCGTCGTGTCTTGTCATTTGTTTGTCTCTTTTTCGTTCAGCGGAACAGTCATTTCTGCCCCCGTCACCTCACTTTGAAACTGATCCAGTGTCTAATTCAGCTCGCTTTAGCTTAATTAAATCCCACTTAAATTAATGTTCGTTACTAACAACTAAATATTGTCTCAAAGAGTAAAGGGTCGAAGAGGAAATCGTTCTGAATTTTTGTTCAGCCGTTTTGTGTGTGTGTGTGTGTGTGTGTGTGTGTGTGTGTGTGTGTGTGTGTGTGTGATTTTTTCCCCCATGCACCAAAATTAATAAAATAATCTGACTGGTCAATAAAACCTTGGGCGTGTCCACTCTAGCATGTTCGGAGGTAGACTTGGTAGAAATACAGTGCTAACGAAAGAAGTGGGAGAAATGGGGGAGCAAGAGAAGACGTGAAGGAATAGTGAGAGAGAGACGGTTTGATGGGTTTTTTTTTTTTTTGTTGTTTTTTTTTTGTTATTGGACAGCAAGAAGCACAGAAGAATAAAACAGGGAGGTGGGGGAGGAAGGGAAGTGGAGGGGAAAGGGGGCACAAAACAAAGAAGAAAAGGAGAGGGTAAATGAAAGAAAATTTACAAGGAGAAAGAGGGTAAAGATAATAAAGAAAACGAAAGAAAAGGAGGATCGAAAACGACAACAGCGAAGACAAAACGTCAAGAATGAAGTCTACTATATCATAAAGAAAGCATTATCAGCTACTGGCAGGTCCAAGATGAGAGAAGAAGAACAAAGACCACACACACACACACACACACCACACACACACACACACACACACACACACACACACACACACACACACCTGTCTAATATGTAAGGTGGATAGACTTTAAATTAAAGAACGAACACACACACACACACACACACACACACACACACACACACACACACACACACACACCTGTCTAATATGTAAGGTGGATAGACTTTAAATTAAAGAACGAACACACACACACACACACACACACACACACACACACACACACAACTGGACGGACAACTGGACGGACCGCGGACAGACAGAAAGATAGATCGAGGGGGGGACAGAAAAAAGCAGTTTTCGCTTGAAAAAATGTTCTATCGTCAAAATGTATGAAAAGTACGTGTCTTTGGGCCGGGACTGGGGGAGAGGCAGGGAGGGGTATAGGGGCGGGGGAAAGGAGCGAAAGGTCAGGTGGGGGGTAAGGTTGTGTACGGGGGTGGAGTGGGGGGTGGGGGGGGGGGGGGGGGGGCGGGGGACAGAAAGGAGGATGGGAGAGACAAACGCCCGTAAGTCTGTCTTCGGGTCTTACCTGCCACTCCACACCATCGCCCCCATCCCCACCCCCATGTCCTTCCCCTCTCCCTGTCCCTCTTCTCCCTCTCTTCTTTTTCCACCCCATTTCCCAATCCT
>JADBJO010005836.1:5000-32500 GCA_016801955.1 Conus betulinus
GTTTAGTTGTTTCGGGAGTTGTAACAATAACATTTTTTTGGGGGTAAAAGTTTAAGAAGAGCTCCCTTACCCAGCTCCCAAGCCAAGGACCCTCCCAAGAGCTCCTACTCCACCAACGCCTGCCCCAAGAAGGTTGGCAAGACTAGCAGCAAAACCACGTATGGGCTATGCCAGAGACGGGTTCTTCAAAGATTGACAGTGAAGTGAACGTGTACACATGACTATTGCAGTGGACAGCAGACAGGAAAGTCAACAAACGGACATCTTGAAAGACTTGAGTTCCAATCTATAGGATTTTAAAAACATTTTTTTAGGAACTAAGATTTATTTTAAAAAGCTAATGATTAAAAAAAAAAAATTAGAAACTAGGAACTAGTTTGACTAGCGTGACATGCGACTAGTTTTTAAATTGTATTACTTCTAGAAATTGTAAGGACTAAGGTTAGCTCCTGTAGGAAAAGAAGAATAGGATTAGATTCTTTGCGATCTTAGTAGTAAAGCCTATGATTATCCTTTTAGGGATTTCGTTCAAAATGACATCCTTTTTTAGGAAATAAAGAAATTTTTTTCTTCACCCCAGTCATAACGTTTTGGATTATCCTTTTAGGCATTTCGTTCAAAATAACTCCCCTTTTAGGTAGTAAAGATGTGATATAGTAATCTTGTTCCAAACTGAAAATTTTCTAGCTGTCACTTTCTTTGTCTGGAGCCTAAGGCGTGGCACAGTGGCCTTGTTTTTCAAAACAAACAGGTCTCCAGTTGTCACCTTTGTCTCCGTCATGTCTTGATTTCTGAGTCAAGGAAAAACAATTCCCACCCTGGTCGATCGATATTATTTTATCAAATAGGAAGAGGAGCATCTTTTGGGAAAATCGTTCACATAACGACCCCTAAGCATAATGTTAGTCGATCCATATCATTTTATCAATGGAAAGATTAGTTTCTCAGAATCTTAAAAACAATACGCCACCTTCATTTGATAAACATATGTTTGTAACATTTTTTTTTTACCCACTCTTTGATATAACATTTCGGGAGACCTCTTTTATTTTGTGAACATCTTTGTGGATTAAATATTAAATTGAGATGATTTTCGTGAGATGAGTTTTGGTCGAAAGAAAACTGAAGATTAGAAACAATATAATAGAATTTTTTTTTTCTGTACCAGTGAGAACGCTGGTCATATCAGAGTAGGGGGCAATGTAATGGTGCGGCACTACATGTGCTGGAAAATGTTTTAGGACACAACGATGTGTTGTGTGATCGTAGATCTGATGCATTATAAATTCATCCTGCATTTCAGAGTTACATCACATTATAAGGAATGCATACCTTTTTTTTTTTTAACGTAGATCTCTGTGGGTTTGTGTTGCATATATATTTTCCTTGTTATAGACATTTTGCATCGTGGAAACTGGAATTATTTCATATTGATAAAATGATGTTTCCTTCTTTGTTAAGTCACGGGAGTTGTTCCCCTTAGTTATGTTTTAATTTTTCTTAGATTCAACAATAGTTCGGAATTTCAAGTAAGTATTTTCTTTAGTTGTTTTGGGAGCTGTAACAATAACATTTTTTGGGGAGTAGAAGTTTAAGTTCGTCATTTTATCATTAATTTTGGTTTGGGTTAATGGCATCATATCCTGGAAACATTGTGTTTTGTTCAGATCTAATCAGGGATCATTGTGGTGTTTGTTAAGTTGTGCTCCAACGAAAACGGCTGTCTACACAGTTGTTTAGCTAACATTGTGTGTGTGTGTGTGTGTGTGTGTGTGTGATCATGGAGATCCATAAACAAACTCAAGACTATAAAAGAGGCCCCCATACCCTGTGAAGAGGAGGGTGTGTGCAATCAGGTTCAGATTTATGCTGATGTAAAATCAACGTCGACTCTCACCTTCTCCTGCCTTCCTGATTGTCTCTCGCCTGACTGCCTCGCCACTGCGTTTCCCTAGCCTTACCACGCCACAGCACTTCTGCACGACCACTCTGCATTCGCCACACCACCAGACCACACATGCAATCATGCACTTACAAAGTAATAAAAAATCAAGACAATGAGGGAAAAAACGTCTACTTTTTACAAAGAAGAAGAAGAAGAAGAAGAACAACAACAACAACAATTAGAAGAGAAGATTGATAACAATAAAAGCGATCTGTCATTGCATAAAAGGAACAAAATGTGTGTGTGTGTGTGTGTGTGTGTGTGTGTGTGTGTGTGTGTGAGGGGAGGGGAGGGGGAGGAAGTGTCATATATATAAGAGAGTAAATACATTCGAACTACCGTGAGCACAAAAAGAAAAAAAAAAAAAAAAAAAAAAAAATCGTGGATCAGGCAGATACACAACCTACTTCGCCACAGCACTTCTGACATCCTTTGTGTGATTTAGCGTTCATAAAATAAGACTTTGAGACCAGAACACAGCACTACACTGGAAAGTTTTATTCATACTTAACACAGTGTCCACGATTAACAGACAACCAAGTGTATTTGCATGCCTTTCTTAATCATTTTAGTGTGGAGAAGTGAAGAAAAGTCGCTTACGATTTTTTCAGCCAAGAGAAATCACTCGTAAAGAAACGAATGACGTCAAACGCTCTTTAATCATAAAGATCAGATTGTAGATCCAAAATAGAATATGTTTCCATGGGAGATAGGTAAATAAGTTATATCGAAACAAGCAAACATTTAAGTTTTTTTTTTTTTTTAGGTCGAACATAAATCATACATTAATAACGAAAACATCAACGAAAAGATAAATCAATTATGGGAATATTACTTTTGTTACAGTTGCTAAATTCTAGTTGCTACGATGATTTACTTATTTACATTTTGTTTTAGGAAGCAAATCATCGGAAACTTGATTAAGTTTCGTTTAATAGTTGTTGGTTAGAATTAGATTATCATACTGAGTTTATCGATAGTTTGTTATAGTATTGCTTTTGCTTCGATGTCATGTTGGTAGGATGATGTTGCAGAGTTGGTCGTTAGATTTGTTTCGATGTTATGTTGTTAGGGTGATGTGGTAGTGTTGGTCGTTAGATCGATTGACGACGAGCATGTATAAAAGGAGAGTGTGTGTGTGTGTGTGTTCGGGGTTGTTCTTGCTGACGGGGTCTCGCTGACAGATGCTTGCTGACCATCCTTGCTGACATAAAAAGAGAAGAAAAACATCAATTTTGGTCTGGGTCTCAAGATTGTTTGCCTGGCTGACCTGAGCGCTGGCTGCTTGCTGTCTCTGCTATCTCTATTGATCCGCAATACCCAGCAGATTTAGTCTGCATGAAAGGTCTGTGCAAAGTGGCAGGCACAAAGATGAGATTGAGCATCCTGCACTTGTAAGATTAAATATGAAAATCGTTGGTTTCGATCGGGCTCTTGCCTATGCCCTAAGACCACTTTGCCACATTAGCATTCTTAAAACGTTACTTGAACATAAAACAAGATTACTAATGAAACTTGCTGGCACCAGTTGCAAAGTGAGACGACTGCAGGCGGAAATCTAAACAAATCTTAAATAAATGTCATTGAACAGCCCAGAGAAACGTGGATCAACGCCTTCTTCCTTGCGCTGAAATCTGAAGCGATCAAAGCTAAGTGAATTTTCATTTTATTCGTTTCACCTGAAGAAGACCTAAGAAGTCGAAACGCGTTGTCTTTCGTCTTGTGACTCGTTTGTCCACGTTTCTCTGGGCGGTTTGCTGACATTTATTTAAGATTTGCTAGCACCAGTCAGATCTATGAGTCTGCAGATTCCCGATTCCGGAAGACAATAGCCTTATTAAAAGGTAAAGTCAACAGACAGATACCCGATGTCCTGAAGTATAGCTTCTTTCACCGCACCATCCCAGTTTGGAATTCTATCGGCAGCTGCAGCCGAGGCCCTCTCTCTGGCACATTTCAGGAGGGAGCTCAGCGAACTCTACTTTTAAAATACAGCCATTGTATGTGTGTCGTGTGTGGAAGTGTGTGTGAATGGTTGGCGGGCCTGGACTAGCCTAATGCTTGTTCTGGGGCGGGATAGGGAGTGGGGTTAGGGTTAGGGTTAGGGTTAGGGTTAGCTAACCCTAACCCTAACCCTAACCCTCTTGAAAAGGTGAACATGGGTAGCCTCCCTGCAGCTCCACACTTTTTTTCTTTCTTTTCCTTTTTCTTTTTTCTTTTTTTTTTTTTTTTTAAAAGGCTAGCTGGTAGGTAAGTTAGGGGGGGGGGGGGGGGGGGGTGAGTATGAATGCTGTCTTTCAAGTAAGGAAGTAGGACTTTTTTTTTTTTTTTTTTTTTTTTTAACATGTGCACACCCGAGTCACTTAAGGTCTATGGAGACGACGTGGCGTTTGATTTGAAGATTTGAAGATGAAGGCTTTTTCCATGTTCTTTGACTTATTTTAAAACCTAACAAATCTAATTACTCACCGGTTAAGGTTTCTCTCCAGCATCGTTTTTGGCATGTCGCCGAACGCTGCCATCGTGGTTTTGTTGATGCCAGGGTTCAATGTGCAACCTCATCACTCAGCAAAAATCACGACGGCACGCACGCGAATAAATCCGCTACATTAAAAGTATCGTTGAGCATCTCACAACAACTTTTTCCTGCTTTTCACGCATGTTGTGAAGAATAGTAAAACGCAAATAAATGCACTGGTTTTAACTTCTGTTGCAATTGATACTATGTTGAAACATTACCAGACTCCCCAGGAAGGGTCTTACCCAGCTGTGCTTAATTTGTTGTTTTGTTCTCATAGCAACAGAGCTCTCGTTAGCTGGAACCTAGGTGGATAGGCTAGTGTTTTCAAGACTCTTGTTGCCATAGAATGTAATTCGTATGAATATTTCCATAATGGATCCCTTAAGCAGAGTTATCCAAAGCATAGTTATTGTAACTGATCTTCTCTTAGTTTCGTAAACTGAACGTCGAGTGTACATTCTTGCACTAAAAATAAAAACCTGTGGTAAAGTAGATCTAGTTGCAAAGTGAAACGACTGCAGGCGGAAATCTAAACAAATCTTAAATAAATGTCAGCGAACCGCCCAGAGAAACGTGCACAAACGAGTCACAAGACAAACCACAACGCGTTTCATTCAGCGCCTTCTTTCTTGCGCTGAACACAGAAGCGATCAAAGCTAAGTGCATTTTCGTTATTTGTTTCATGTTTGTTGCACCTGAAGAAGACCTAAGAGGTCGAAACGCGTTGTGGTGTGTCTTGTGACTCGTTTGTCCACGTTTCTCTGGGCGGTTCGCTGACATTTATTTTAAGATTTGTTCTGTGGTAAAGTAGTCGGAGTATGACATGTTTTCATGACGTAATTAGTTTTGGTAGGCCTAACTTTCCAAGTCGTTCCACGACAGTTTTTTTTTTTTCTTCATTTTAGTAGCAGACGGGACAGGTCTTCCAGTTAAATTTGTTGCATACAGTTAAGGCTATGCATTGTGTGATATGTCTGTTGTCATGTCATGCAGGTGATGATGTGTGATATGTCTGATACTGTGTGTTTGCCTCTAACGTGATCCGAGTTTGTATTTGATAGTAGTTTAGCAATCTTCTTGATGCACGATTGAATCAGTCTGTTGTTTACGTCGTTCGCAAGTCAATGCGCATGCTCCGTGACTAGGCTTATCACTTCCCGTGAGATTTATGAAATTGAAGCAAGACTGTCGTCTGCCACATATTATTCCATCTCTCCCTTTTAATAGATCGATATTGTGTTCAAGAATGTTCAGTTATTCGGAACTTTTTCTGTGAATGATGCAGGTAAGTTTGTACTTCTCACTTGTTTATGAATATTTGCAAAAAGTTAAAATAACTATTTTAAAGTAATATTAATGTCCTTTCTGTGAAGAACTTCAATCACAGAGATGACTACTGATCCAGTAAACTGTTTCTAGTCTCAAACATAGACTTCACTCAACTTGAACAGTTCAACTTGAATGTACATCTGCAAAACGTCATAACGACGTAATTAATTATTTGTGACTAAAGTGTTTTCCCTACACTTTACAAGGATGCCTGTTGTGTCATTTAACCTTGCTGGGCCCTGATTTTGACGGCCGTGTGCCACCCCTCAAGACTGATCTGTGAAAGCTGCCATAGACGGTCCGTGTTAGATCTATCGTTATTCTTGATATGAAAATCCCATTCCTGCCACCTAAATACAATTAATCCTTTCCTGAAATAATAAAAAAAGCAATTATTTCTTCTATACCTTGATTAGTCCAAACAAAACCATATCCTAGCGTAAACAGTTTAGATATTTGAAGCCCAGTTTGTTTTGTTGCTTGAATCTAGATCTAGCAATATTCTTTAGGCTTTGCGCGCGCGCTCGCACGATAGAGAGAGAGAGAGAGAGAGAGCGATTCGTCAGTGAAAAATCAAGAGCTCAGCACTTTCCCTTACCCAGAGAGCCATGAAACGGACGGTTTGCACGTAAAATGGACGGTTTGAACGAACGGCGGAACAACAGGTTGAAAATGCGGGGTTGGCCCAGCTCCGCTATGGCCACCTGCAGCCATAATTGATGATGCCACAGAAGAGTTGATCCAGGCAGGATTTTTTAATCAGGCCAGGCAAAACACGGCCGTCTTGCGCACGTTTACTGTTGCTGCCGCCCAAGACTTTTACCTAGTGACTTTTATTAATGCTCATGCACACAAGCACTCATACACATGCAGTGCAACCCACTTTACAAGTGAGCTTACTGGAAAGGCGTGTAGGTGTTGTCAGTCTGTAGACCTCGTCCGGAAAGGCTGTAGGTGCCAACCACGTTGGAGGGTCAGCAGGTGGAAAGATCGGGAAAGGTGCTGAGGGTTGTGGCCTCGTCTGGTTGGTCTTTAGGTGGAAAGAATACTTGGCACGGGATCTTGCTGCTAGCCCATGTTTTTTGATTAAAAAAATTTTCTTTGGTTCTAGGTTTGCTGAAGTGAAGGAGGTGTAGTTCTTAGTCTTTGCCCCATTGCAAGTTCAGCTGGACTTACTGCTCTCGGGGATACAGGACTGCTCTAAAGGCAGGTGAAGACCGTAGCAGGGGTTCTATGTCGAAAAATCATGCACTTCATGCAACAAGCACCAAATTTGGCAGAGATAGCCAGTTTTATGCCCTGAACAAAACCTGATTTAGATCCACCATGAAAAATTTGTATAAACGTGTTTTGGGGGCATTTTTCAAAATGGCCGACACAAAAATTGGAATATATTTTGCATAATTGTTCATTTAATGCTACAAACACCAAATCTGGCTGAGATGGACAATTTCATGCCTTGAACGTAACCAGATACAGGCCTATGTGAAAAAAAAAGGGAAAATTTGTGTATTTGAGCAATTTCAAAGATGGCCACCAGCCAAAAAAGGAGTCGTATGCTGTACAGTCATTCATTTTCACCCATAACACCAAATAGTTAAAAAAAAATAAATAAAATTATAATAATAATAAAAATAAATGAATAAACAAAATAAAACAAAATAAGTAAATAAAGAACATAAAAGATATAAATGAAGAATTAAATAAATGAACAATTTTAATGGGTGTGTGATGGTGATGATATGTGTGGGTAGTTTGTGTGGGGGGGGTGTGGGTAATGATAAACAATGAAAATGATCAATGGGTGATAAGATATCGTTAGGAGGGGAAAAAAAGGGGGGGGGGGCAGAATATGGAAGGGGGTGGAAGAGGGGAATGGGGGAGAGGGAGAGAGAGAGAGAGAAAGAGTTCATATCTTTCCTCCCACACAAATGTATGCGTGAGGTGGGGGGGTGGGGTGGGTGGGGGTGAGAAATTCATGCATATAGTGTTGTTGGGGGGGGAAAAAGGGTGGGGGGGGGGGGGGGGAGGGGGGAAGAGAGGGGGAGGGTATTATGGGTGAATTATGGTCAAAAGAGACTAATTGTGGGGAGTTTTCGCACACATACACACACATTCTCTCTCTCTCTCTCTCTCTCTCTCTCTCTCTCTCTCTCTCTCACTCACTATTTACATGTATATTTGTTTGTTTGTTTTTTTTAAATGATGATGATGATCATTGTCATTAATAGGTCAAACAATGCTGTGGGATGTTGATCAATGTCATGAGTGAAATTACATGATAGCATTGGTATGATAATCATAATGCTAATTGAGCAGAAAACTGGAAATGTCAATGACTGATGAATAGTAACCATTGTCATAGGTGAAATCAACACTATCACACACATATAAGTAACACACACACACACACACACACACACACACACACACACACACACACATACACATATATGTACAAACACTCATCCACATCCACACACACACACACACACACACACACACACACACACACACACACACACAGGGGGTTTAAATGAATATATAAACAATGATAATAAAGCTTATTGGGTGATGGCCATTTGATAATAACAGTGCTACAGGATGATAATCATTCTTGTTACTAAACTTTTTTTAAAAATGGGAACCTTGATGGGTGATGGTCATTTGATAACAACAGTGCTACAGGATGATAATCATTGTTGTTACCGGAATCATAACTACGATTAAAGGTACTGTGGGATGTTGATCATTGTCACAGGTGAAATGATGTGGTGGCAGTAGTATAATGATGCTGGTTGAGGGGGAGGGGATCAATAACTGATGGGTGATGATCATTAGAGATCAACAGTACTGTAGGGTGGTCTTCTTCCTTGTTCACTTAGGTAGGAACCCTGGAGGTATTGGCGAAGGCTGCTGTATGGCGAAGGCCCTCCAGTGGTCAATAGGGCTTTCCCTCATCGGTGTGTTGGCAGGCTAGGTCGTTGGGCTGTACTGCATGGATGATTTGAAGACTTGTGTCACTGTGCCACACAGTTTGAAGTATCTGCAAAAAAAAGCAGTAAATAAATTGAGTTAGGTTGTCATTAATTGAAATCATGATGATAGCTAATCCATTCCATTCAGTCACACACACACACACACACACACACACACACACACACACACACACACACACAGACATCACCATAACCGCCAGTGACAATAGAGTGCATGAGACAAGTGTTTTAGAATCGCTGCTTGATTCAATTAATGAAGGAAATACAGGCACAAAATCAATATTCTGTACAAAGCTTAAATAAATGTTTGCGAACCGCCCAAAAACGTGGACAAACGAATCACAAGACAAAACACATGTGTTTTGTCTTGTGATTCGTTTGTCCACATTTTTTGTGGTTCACTAACATTTATTTAAGATTTTGTTTAGATTTCCGCCTGCAGTCATCTCACGTTGCAACTAGATCTAATATTCTGTACGTTTTCCTACTGCAACTGTGCTAGTTTCAGCTGTTCATTCGACATAGGGTCTCAAAAGCGTTGTTGGGCACAGTCACGTGACCTATTAAAATTTGATATTTAAGTTGAAGAGGAAAGATCTGGTTTAAAAAAAATCGACAGAAAATAAACCTTTAAGTCATACAGACTACACCTGTAACATATATATATAAAATCTAAGCAAGAGTTTTCATTTGGTGTAAAATACTAAACATATACACCTCACATCAGCACGGCCCCACCATTACCTGGTCTGATGTTTCGGTTGTCAAACAAAAACAAAGGAATCTAAAAAAAAAAAAAAATGACAGTAATATAGTTATATCGTGATGTAAAACTGCCGGAGAAGGTTGCAACTTACCATTCAAAATAGCTGGAACTGCGTGGTTTGAAGACGACTCGTCGATTTTCGATAGATTCCGTTGATTATTTACGGGTCGCATGCCGTCTTGTAGTGCCGCCATTTCAACTTTCGAGTCGACGTCGAAGCTGCACGGATTGTTTTGTAGCTTTGCACTCCGCGGCATTTGAACGGACAAACTTAAAACTTTTACTTAACTGTAGCTAAACCCTGAAGATTTGTGTGAGTATAAAAGTATAAATGTCGCTCTCGGTTTTATTCTGGAAATTTTACGTGAAAAAATTTAAAACGGGTTTTCACTCTGAATTTTCCATTGAATTCCTACCCTTCACACTTGAAACGTTGCGGGGATGACTCTTCTTCCTGTTTAGCATACTATTTTTAGAAACTACTAACGGTGCCGCCGAGCGCATAGCAGACGACCAAAGGCATGATTGGAGCGAGACGCGCGCATGGTGGCTGACGCTCGCGGATACTCAGTAACAGTGCAAACTTTAAAACACACGCTTACACACACTCACCACCAAAAAACAAAAGACAATGTATGGAAATGAAAGATAGATAACGGGTTTTGTCAGCGTACTTTTATTTCTTGATTTATTAATAAGCATCTGTAGAAAAAAACAGTTGAATGTGGGCCAACAGCACACTGCCTCTTAGTCATAGAAAGAAGGTTGGAGTACCTATTGCAAGATATTGTTCATTCTTGAACTCAAAATATCTACTCCAGTCATCTGAAACGCTCTGTCAGGTAACAATGTTGGTTTCAGAGGTTCACTGTTCTGACTTAGCTTCTTTTCTTTGCAGATTTTACCATTTCTGGCTCTTTGGGTGAATCCATCACTCATCCTTGGCCACCACACTGAGGGGCTGGCTCTTTCTCTGCATTTTGTGATTCCTTGGTGACCTGCATGGATGAACACTTTTATTTCTTGCATCTTGATGCTGGAATTACAGTTCTTGTGCCTTAACCAAGAGTCCTTCATGAACACTCAGTTCATTTCGCACAGCATAGTAGTAATGGAGTGATGGTTTGACCTAGTTTTGATAGACTGGCTATCCATTTTCGGTGTCGTCCAGAGCTTCTTTGAGATGTTCATCTTTTATTGTGTTTTCTGCAATTTCTTTCATACGCTTCTCTGTTGCAGGCCATGTTGATTTGACTAAGTCGATGTAAGCTTCAACGTCATCGATCAACCGTTGCTTTTGTTTATTATCTGTTTCTTGCACTGGAATTCCTGATAGCATATCAGAAAAATCAGTTTCTTCCTAGGTGAAAAGGGAAAGAAATGAATTGAAAAATATCCTGTTACAGTTCAGATTATTGTATGGTAGACCATATTTTTCACATTGTATGTGCTGTTGAAAAATACTCATCGCTCGGCACCAAACTTCATGTTGCCGTTGTGGATTGTAAGAAGGCGTTTGTGTCTGTCAATTGTAACATTTGTATACAAAAGTGATGTGAATGGCAAGCTAAAATGGCACTTTGCGAAGTGTTTGTGACCTGGCTATAGCATTTGTTAGAGATACAAATACATATACAGAATTTTTTAACTGCCTACATGGTGTAAAACAAAGATGTCTTACAAAGAGTCACGTGGAAGAAAAAAAATGTCCAGGAAATTCTTAAGTTATTGCAAAAAGCCAAATTGTTTTCGTGTGTGTCTCTTTTGGAAAATGTTTAATACTGACAATCAATGCTGACATATGCTGCAGAAGTATAGTGTCTTTTGAATACTTAGTAAATGGAGAAAAGTACATTGATTTGCTATAGTAGTTTTGTATGAAAAAATGATTGATTTGCTGCAGTTTTGTATGTTTTCATTCATACATACAAAAAGTTTCATATGTCAAGATCAGATCATGCCCTATATATATATATATATATATATATATATATATATATATATATATATATATATATATATAACCCATGTAAAATGCATACTATGATGGTAATTTGACGCTTCATCGTACTATACTTTGTAGACAGGGATACAACATGATGATAGGGCAGATGGAGCATGACTGAAAACAATTGGCATTTTGTGTTAACACTATTTTGATCAGAAAATGAATTTTAGACTGTGTGGTTCTTCCGGTGTGTATGGCATGAACAGCGTTATATATCAGAATTTCTGGATCGATAGATCGCATGTTAGAAACGGAATTTGTATTCTAACGTGGATCACAAGGGAAAAATGCAAGTGGTTTACCCATTTTTTTTTTCAGACGGAGAAATACGTAACAAAGGTAAAAACAAACAAATGGTATGGAACCCATTTCACAACGTTCAGATTGAAACCTTCAGCTTTAATGCAAGTAAGATTGCTTTATCCCAGGACATCTATAGACGCGCCTTGTCCAAACGTGGACACGCTGTTGATGATGGAAAGCATTTCAGTGTGAAGCCTTTGAAGATATGAGAAGAAAATATTCGCTTTTTAAAGTAGATATTATTAAAAATGAAAGAGGAGGGTTGGGCGTGGGGCAAGCTACCCTATCCCATAAAACAAACCACAGCTACAAAAACGTCAACCAAAGAACAAATCGACACCTCAGCCCTGGGAAGGGATGGGTCTTCGATAAGAACATGTATGACGCCATGTGGTGAAAGCCTGGAATCTCAGGAAGCCACAAGGCCGACTGCCTTTCTTTGAACCAGGGGTAGCCAACATCAGAACATGGAACGTCAGGACATGTATGAGACAGGAAAGACATTCCAAGTAGCATAAGAGATGAAGAACTACAACCTAACCCTGCTTGGAGTCACAGTCTGGACAGAAACGATTGACCTCGGGAGGGATGCTGCTGTACTCAGGACATGAAGAGGATATAATGCCCCCCCCCCCCCCCCCCCCCCCCCCCCCCCCACCACCAACTCAAGGAGTCGCATTGATGTTGTATAAAACAGCTAAGAGAGTGCTTACTGGGTGGGAAGCTCATGGCCCAAGATTCATCATGGCATCCTTTAGAACCAAGACGAAGAAGATCAACATAAATGTAACACAATGCTATGCTCTTACAAATGACAGTGAGGAAACTGACAAGGACCAGTTCTACTGCAGTCCATCATAGAAAAGTACCCTGAGAGATATGACCATCCTGATGGGGGGACTTTAATGCCAAGATTGGAAAGGACAACCCTGGGTATGAAACCATCATGGGAAGCCATGGACTGGGGGACATGAACGAGAATGGTGAACAACTGTCAGATTTTTGTGCAGTCAACAACTTTGTCATCAGTGGCAGCGTTTTCCCCCAAAGAACATCCACAAGGCCACCTGGATTTCACCAGACCACACAACAGAAAACCAGATTGACCACATCTGCATCAATAAGAAATTCAGAAGATCATGAAGGATGTGAGGGCAAAGAGAGGAGCAGACGTGGCTTCAGACCACCACCTCGTTGTGGCCAGGCTTAAGTTGAAGTTAAAGAGGAGTTTTATTGTGGCACATGCAGTACAACACAAGTACAACATAGCTCTTCTGAGAGATACTAACAAAATCCAATATATAGAACAACTCTGGGCAACAAGTTTCAAGTACTGCGAAAACTACTGGAAGAGGAAGACGGTACACTAGAAGACAAGTGGAAGGAGATCAAGCAGGCAGTAACATCAACATGCCGGGAAGTGCTTGGCCACAAAAAGCACCAACACAAGGAATGGATCTCAGCAGACAGCCTGTGCAAGATCCAATAGAGGAAAGAGAAGAAAGCAACAATCAACAACAGCCAAACAAGAGCAGAAGAGGCCAAAGCACAAGCAGAACACACTGAAGCAAACAAACAAGCAAAAAAGAGCATCAGAACAGAGAAGAGGAAACATGTAGATGACCTAGCAACAGAAACCAAACAAGCAGCAAAACTGGAAACATGAAAGGGATTGTATGACACCACCAAGAAGCTGGCAGGAAAGCACAGGAGGCCAGAACGACCAATAAAAGATAGAGAGGGAAGGCAACTCACAGGAGAAGAGCAGCAGAAGAACAGATGGGATGAGCACTTCGAGGAGCTCTTGAACAGACCATCGCCAGAGAACCCTCTAGACATCGAAGAGGCTGACTCAGACTGTTGGGTACCAGCCAAAGAAGAAATTGGGAAGACCATCAAACAGTTGAAGAATGGGAAGGCGGCAGGACCTGACAACATCCCCGCAGAGGCGTTGAAGACAGACATAGAGACCACAGTAGAGATGTTTTGGCCTCTCTTCAAGAAGATCTGGGAAGAGGAGCAAGTGCCAGCAGACTGTAAGGAGGGAAATCTTATCAAGATTCCTAGAAAGGCGAAATTAGCAACTGCGCAAACTACAGAGAAACACACTGCTGTCAGTGCCAGGAAAGGTTTTCAACAGAATCATTTTGAACAGGTTAAAGGATCCCGTTGAGGCTGAACTCCAAGACCAGCAGGCTGGCGTTCACAAGGATCGATCCTGCATAGACCAGATCGCAACGCTTTGCATCATTGTTGAGCTATCAACGAGTGGAACTCATCCCTGTATGTTAACTTTATCGACTACGAGAAAGAGCCTTTTACCGAGACACCCTGTGGAAGCTTCTCTGACATTACGGTATGCCAGCCAAGATCACCACCATCATCAGAAAGTCATACGAGGCTCTGACCTGTAGAGTCATCCATGGAGGGCAGTTCACGAAGGCTTTCGAAGTGAGGACTGGTGTCAGACAAGGTTGCTTGCTTTCACCATTTTTATTTTTACTGGCAATCGACTGGATAATGAAGACCTCAACAGCTCAGAGAAGACATGGGATCCAGTGGACAACCTGGACGCAGCTTGACGATCCGGACTTCGCCGACGACCTGGCACTACTTTCGCACACTCAACAGCAGATGCAAGAGAAGACAAACAACATAGCAGCCACATCAGCACAAGAAGGGCTCAACATCCATAAAGGCAAGAGCAAGATTCTCAAGGCCAATACTGTCAGCACCAACTCGATTCTACTGGACAGCAAAATGTTAGAGGAAGTAGAAGCCTTTACCTACCTGGGCAGTGTCGTCGACAAGCAGGGGGGCACATATGTCGACATCAGACCAAGGATCAGTCAACACCAAAGTCAGGCTTTTCAACACCAACATCAAAGCAGAGCAGAAACCTGGAGAACTACAGTTGCCACTGCCAAGAAAGAACTGCCTGTGCAAGATTCTCTGCATCCGATGGCCAGACACCATCAACAACAACGAGCTCTGGGAGAGAGCAAACCAGCTGCCCGCAGAACAGGAAATCAAGAAACGACATTAGGGCTGGATTGGACATACCCTGTGGAAGCCTGCAAGCAACACCACCAGACATGCCCTAACACGGAACCCCCAAGGAAAACGGAAAAGAGGTCTGCCAAGGAACACTGTCGCAGGGACCTGGAAGCAGACATCAGGAACATGGGGATGACTTGGAACCAGCTGGAGAAAAGAGCTCAGGACAGAGATGCCTGGAGGTCCTTTGGTTGGCAGCCTGTGCCCCAGGAGGGGGTAATAGGCGATAATGATGATGGTAATTACAAACAAAATGAAGGGTATCGCTGGTAAGATGTCACTAGAAGATGCACTTATCATTCAGTCTGCTGCTGTAAAATAACCACAAAGGCATGGAGGTTTGGAAAGGAAGATTCAGTTCTGCAACAGAAATTCAGACAGTTGAACTGTCCTAAAATATTTTGTACTTTGCTCTCCAGACTTAAGAGTATATATTCAGAATGTACTATTTAGTGTTATTCTGGATTTGTCTGTAACTATTCAGATAAGATCTCTATCTGAGGTATGTGTGCATGACTACTGCTATACAAATATGCCATTTTATTTATTTATTTGTTTATTCATTTGATTATTTATTTGTATATTTACCTCTCTTAGATACAATCTCTACCTCATGTGTGTATGCACGACTAATATTATACAAATATGACATCTTGTTTATTTATATACCTTGTTTATCTGATCTATATTTGTACTCTCTTTAACATTGTTGGAATTCCCTGTCGCCTTATCACAAGACTTTTGGCAATGACTGTACAATTTCAAATTCTCTCTCTCCCTCCCCCCCCTCTCTCTCTGTCCCACTCTCTCTCTCTCTCACTCTCTCTCTCTCTCTCTCTCTCTCTCCCCCCCCCACTCTCTCTCTCTGTTTCTGTCTCTGTCTCTGCCTCTCTCTCTCTCTCTCTCTCTCTCTCTCTCTCTCTCTCTCTCTCTCTCTCTCTCTCTCTCGGTTCTCCCGCCTTGCTGTGTATTATGCAAAAGTTGTACATGCTTAAGAATAATTCATTTTCAGTATTTTTGAAAATTTTTTATTATCAGGTTCTACCTATTGCCATGTACGGTGCTGAAATATGGGGATTAGATAAAGCAGTTGCTTGTATTGAAAAGGTCCACTTATTTGCATTAAAAATTTTTTTTAGGGGTACAGCTTAAAACGCCGAATAATTTAGTGTACGGTGAGACAGGACGCCACCCTGTGTATGTAAATACGTCTGTTCGGTGTATTAGATACTGGCTTAAGTTATTACGTATGGATGGAAATAGACTGCCGGTGACAGCTTACGAGATGTTGACGTGGCTAGACTCACGCGGTAAATATACATGGGTTTCAAGGATTCGAGAAACATTATTTCAGAACGGTTTTGGAATGGTATGGCTAAATCAAGGGGGTGAAAATGTAAATGCATTTCTGGATGAATTTCGCCAGAGGCTCATTGATTGCCGATGGCAAAACTGGAGTGAACATATCCAAGACAGTGACCGGTTTTCTTTATATAGAACTTTCATCATCTAGGAGCTGTGAAAGGTATCTTTTAATTGACATCGACAGACATATTAGATGTTATTTAACGAAATTTAGAGATCGGAGTAACAGACGTGGCAATACATCGGGACGATATAATCAGATATTAACTAATTATGTAGCATGCCCATTGTGTAATGACGCAATAGAAGATGAAGTGCATGTTTTGTTTTGTTGCCCTAGTCTCTGTGAGCTTCGGCAACAATATATTCCAGGAAAATTTTATGTAAATCCATGTCTATTTAACGTAGCCCTATAATGGCTAACAGTAACGAAATCATACTGAAGAATGTATGCATGTATTTATATAAGGCATTTAAAAGGCGTGCGACTGTAGTTTGAAGGATGTGAATGTTAATGTTGAAGCATGTATCTGTTGTACTGTATTGTCAAAAGATGTTGGAATCTGTCATTATTATGTTGATATATCCTTACTTTTTCTTGTCGTTAAAGTGCCATTGTAAATAGTTCCCCCCTTCAGTAGGGGCTGCGGCCTAAGAAGTATAAACTGATTCACTCACTGACGAATATACATGGCAGAGCAAGAGTGATAAGTTAACGAAAGGTTCTTAACTGATAGCAAAATCTGCATTTAATTGAAATTTGGAAATCTCTGATAATCTAGATGTATTGAACGCATTAACCAGTGTATAAAAAAAAAGACAAGCACAATCAGCTGACCCGTATTTTAAGTTAAAATGAACTTATATGATTGTAGAAACCTATTGCTGATAGCTTGTATTTACAATTCAGTAATTCAGTAAAAAAAAATTCCCATTTCAGACCAACATGCACTTACTGATCTTCTTTGCGGCGTGTGTTCTATTCACAACAACAGAATGTGAGTAAAACCCCAGCATATGTTGTGTGTGTGTGTGTGTGTGTGTGTGTGTGTGTGTGTGTGCGTGTGTGTGTGTGTGTGTGTGTTGTGTGTGTGTGTGTGTGTGTGTGTGTGTGTGTGTGTGTGTGTGTGTGTTTTTTTCCAATCTCTCTCTCTCTCTCTCTCTCTCTCTCTCTCTCTCTCTCTCTCCTAATATAATGTTACATAGTTTAACTGTATGGTACACAAAAAATCGAGCCAAAGAGATTAGCAACTTATAAATCAGTTTACTAGGAACAGTTATCAATTAGGCAAATGTTGTGAAAAATGTCTCGGTTGTCACAAGTAAACAAAGCCGGTGTGGTATTTACTTTTTTTTTTTTTTTTGCTTGTCGGATGGTGTAATGAACTAACGTTTGGCCTTAAAAAATGCGGTGCATTAAGATTTCCCGAATACTTAGGAACAACAGGATTTCACGAGAATTGTCCACACAGCTTTCGTAGCGACCACAACATTTGTTTTGACAAGAACAGGAAGGTTTGGATCTGGAAAGAAGAATCCAAGGTGTGGAAAGGACGTGCTATACAGAATATGTAACATTTGATATACTGATCACATCACCAACGAACAAGGGTTGAAACAACCAAGTAGGACATTAGACCGGTGACCCTATATCCTGTTATTTATTCATTTATTTATTTTGTGTGTTGAGGTATTTGTGAAAACAAGACATTAAGAGAATCTTTATGAATGAAGCGAGATAACAAAGTATCTAATTTCGCTGATAATACTCAGTTAATGAAAATCGGAGACAAGAAATCCTTTGGACAAAGTACATATAACTTAGAACTGTTTGCTAGTACTCTGTTTACACATTAAAATAGGTAAAACCCCAAGCAGTTTGGTTAGGCTCCATAAAAAGAATCAAACAAAAGGTTCTGACAACATGACATGGATAGGAACATTTGCACCCAGTTATAACCTTTTTTTTTTAAGTAAAGTGGATATGTTTGGACCATTGTGTATTGCTCAAACAAGAAGAGATAACTTATTTTGGACACATGCTTTCCATGTGCATATCAACTGTTTTGAGAAAACGTGCAACCGAAAACAAATGAAGATCGACTAGCTAAATCTTTTCTGTATGATGAATGCTTTAAGCTTAATAGGGAAGTTGTTTAATTGACGAATTGGACAGACTGTAATTTAGTGTAATCTACTTTTTTTTGTCTTCTGCAAAATCTGATCGTCGTTTCCAAATCAGTGTTGATTTCTGGACGTATTTGGTTGTTTATTGTATATCGATAACACATAACCGAATAAAACATAATTTTTGAAAATAATACTGAATCTGACTTTCCATGTGGTTTAAAACTAATATTTTCGATTGGAAAAGGCAGGAACCTTTATTATCTCATATCAATAGATGATGACACAACCCCTGAGTGTTGTGAAAGAAGGGATACATTTGAAAGTGAAATAGCCTGGAAGAATTTTTTTTTTTTTTTAAAGGCACATAAAAAAATATTGAAGTAACATAAAAATGTTTTCAAATGAGGATCTACATCGAATTTTGGGTACAAGTGCTGTATTGAAAGAAAGAATGGGCGTTGTTGATGACCACTCTTATACCTTATGCCAAACAGAAAAAAAATCTGTAAGACACTTGTTTTGAGGGATGTAATATTATCAAATCATTCCAGACTAAACGCATCTATGATATTGGTAAAAAACGCGAAACGACATTATATTTGATCGACAACTTTTTAATTTAAGGGAAGGGTAAGCACCACACATTACTTCATGTCAATATTAATATATGTACGTTTACATTCACCTAGGCTGTCCATGCCAATTATCTGCACATATGTTTGGAATATTTTCACCAGATATATGACGTAATTTATCGAGGCATCTATACCTTTCCTGGTTACAGCTCAACTTCTTTTTCTTTGTTTCCCTTTCAGCTATTTTTGCGTGTACACGCGCGTACTGTTCCTTTCCTTTTTATTGGTGGTATATTGATGTGGTATTGTGGTATGCGGGTAGAAAAAAGTGTTGTTTTTTATCACTATATTTTTGAGCAATTTGTGGAACAATGCTGACAAACATTGCTAAGGTTTGTATTTCTTGGCATACTTTCTTCCTTTGTTCTTTATCATTCATGGATGTTTACTTGCTTACTTTTCTCATGCAAGGTGTCCAGTTGCAGCTGTCACTTCGTCCCCAATTTTGGACTGTTTACAGTGAATTGAAAGTCTGTACCATCTTTAGAATTGGTGACCTACGTACTAAACCAAACACACCATCTGCCCTGCTGGATTTTAGGGTGAGATTGGAACTTTTCTGTCGATTTTCATCAATTTCATGTGGAAGAGGGCTGTCATCAAGAAAGCAAAATACCATGTTAACACCACATTCTTGTTCAGCAGTGCTGCTGCTCAAACTGACCCCCATTCTGTGTTCTGGGGGGAATATTTCTTCTTTGTGCATCGAGGCGAAGGTATATTACTCATGCACTTTTGAAAGATGAATCAAACCCTGGCCCCACCCCCAACCAAGGCAACTATATTGGCTGGCAACATGCGACAGACCTGGCTCTCCATCTCTCATCCCTCCCGTTCTACAAAGTAACCGTCTATGGCTGATGTGATTTCACAACTGGACAACATGGACAGCACCTTCAATAGCAAGCTAGTTAAACAGTTAAACAAGACGGGAGTCATCTCCGCCAGGAGTATGGAGTGTTTTAATTAACTGTGAGTGAGCTCAGAAATGAAGTTACTGATCTGTGACACAAGAATGACATTTTGGAAGTAACGACGTGAATGAAAAAGTTGATATTTATAAAAGAAATGCAATGATCTAGAGAATAGATCAAGATAGAACAATCTGATATGTTGTATGGTATCCCATAAAAGGAAAATGAAACAATGGGAAAATAAAACAATGAGGTCTGTGAAGGGCTAATTCATGATGCTATCACGGACACCTTAGAACTCATAGACACTATCGAATTTGACTGTGTGTTCATCAACTTGGCTCTGAACCTAATTTCCCCGCCATTGCTTGGTACTCCTTCTATTTGAAAAAAAAAATCAAAGCTTGAAAGCAAAAGAAAAACTGCAGAGCACTGGAATATCTGTAGGGGAGAATTTCTCATCAGCTGTCCATGAAGAAGACGAAGGCTTAATCCAGTTCTGGAAAAAGACCAGAAATGAGGGCAAACAGGTATGCCTGATTTACGACCATTTGCTTATTAATGGCAAAAAAGGTTTGCTGTAGATGCTCACGACTCACTGAGAGAAGTAGAATAGGGTGTTGGCCCGCTCATCATACATAATGATTTCATAGAGGGAGCGGTTTTCGGGGGCACGTGGAAATCAGGCGTTTGTTGTCCCAGTCGAAAATTCACAAGTTATGAATTCAGATTTCTTTTCACATGGTTTGGTTTCTCGTACCTCGTTTCGTGTCATGGAGAGAGAGTAGGAGGAGGCCTTCTTTCAAATGAATATGTGCAAAACACTGGTTCCCCAGAAGACAATAGCCCAGAACTAGTTCCACATTGTAATTTATCTTCCGTACATACGTTGAGGCCTTTTTCTAGGAACGTCAATGATTACGCTCAACACTAATGTTTCGTGATTTCTTTTGTTGTATGTTTTTTTCTTTTGATTTTGTTCGTCTGATGGAGACCTTTGAGAAAGACTGGGATTCAAGCTTACTATCTGAATTTGAAATATATTGTAAACATCCTGCAGGTTTACTACTCAGGTAGAAATTCAGGGGCATAATTTGCATAATGAAAAGGACGTTTTGTCCATTGATAAGCCATTTGTTTGTCAAGTATGAAAAGATGTGTGCTTTTGTTCTGATAAGCAATTGTTTGGGCGTTCTTGTGGACGTCTTATACCTCCGTGTGTACATGCCACCAAAAAGTTCTCCTTTCAATAGCTGTTTTGTTTACGATCAGGGGATTGCAATACTTGAAGTTTGTCTGACTGACTTATTACTCGCACTGGATGATGTTTATGTTGTGATCTGTGGTGATCTGAACAGCTGCATTTGAACTGTTTCTCTGCATCAGCCAGTTAACAATGATATTCCTCATTTAAAAAAAAGTGTGTTAGAAAGAAAAGAGAGTTAAAAAAAAAAAAAAATAACAAGAGTATCAGAACAACTCGCATGATCTGTTCATAATCAAAAAGATTTTTGGGACGGTATGAAAAATATTTTCATTGAAACAAAAACAACCAGAAATAACATTCTGTTCGATGAACGGTTCCGACATTTTTAGTCCTTACTAAAAGTATTGCCAAATGACTATTATGCTTTGCCAAATGCGGAAAATGAGTCTATGGACCTCCTTTTTCAAGAGATGAAGTTTTACTAGCACTTGAAAAATCAAGGTCTGGTAAAACTGCAGGTCCTACGGAATTATTTTTTGTTTTTTTTTCATAAGCCCTGTGCCAACAGATCATAGATTAAAAAAAAATCTCTTGTTCTTCAGTGCATTGCTCAATAAGGGTATTTTTCCTTAGTCTTGGTGTGAGTCAGTAACTCTACCCTGTATAGAAAAAAAGGTGATATGAACAATGTGAACAACTACTGCGACGTCTTGTTGTCTGATATTAGTAGCAAAGTATGTAGTGCCATTCTTAACTCTAGACTCTAGGAATATGTAGAAAAGCATAACGGAACTGATGAACATCAGGCTGGATTTAAACGTCGATACTCGATTGTAGACCACATGTTTACCCTTCTTGCCTTAATTCAGATGCAGTTTTCTTTTATTGCAAGTTACACGTAGTATTTATTGGTTTCAGAAAGACGTTTGATCGATCAGTGTAAATCTACTGTGGCCTATATTGATTTAAAAAAAAAAAAAAAAAAAAGGTATAAGAGGAAAAATTGTTTAAGTATGTATAATGCAGCTAAGACAAGGATAAGAAGCGGCAATAAATTAACTGATTGTATAGTGAGCACTAGAGGAGTAAAACAAAGAGAAGTGTGCAGTTATAGTTCTATTCTTCTTCATGATTCATTAATAAGCTCGCAATTGAAATGGTAGAGAAACGTTGGGCGGGCGTGGTGCTGGATTTCCAAACTATCTCATGGAGCTCTCTATTATATTGCTTGCACATGATGTAGCATTGTTCTTGGAGACTAGTTGATCTGCAGAGACAACTAAATAATTTAAATACTCAGCCGATAAATTAGACATAAAAATCAATTCTGATAAAAGCAAGATTATTGTTTTTAGAAAAGGAGGTCACTTAGCTGCAACCCAGAAATGGCCATACAGTGGTTCTGGCATGTCCAGTGTAAATGTTTATAAGTGCCTTAACATTCTTTTTTTCTACTCGCCAAAGTTTTTTGTTGCTGCATGTAGAGACCTTTTTAGTAGAGCTAGGAAGCTGTTACTATGTGTTGTGAAGAAACTGCTATGTGTTGTGAAGAAACTGCTTGTTTTAAATAATAACTCATCGGACTTGTTTGTCAAAATGTTTGATGCACAGATACAACTAATTGTGCAGTAAGGTTCGGAGCTATGGGTTAGATAAGAATGATGTCATTCATTGTGTTACAATTTAAAAAGGGAGACAAGAGAGGGGGAAACTTTTGTTAAATACGTCATAGCAATAATGACGCGTTGCAAGCCTCTCTTTTACTTACTGCTTTCGGATCTTTGTGTTTTCGGTCAGTGTAGTGCTATCGTTGATTTGTTTAAAACGTTTGGAAAGCGAATGTATGCCTAATTGTTCAGTATTGCTTTTGGATCGATTGATAATGCGATTGGAATAGTCAAGATTATGTTAGAATGTTCACCAGGTTTCCGTAAGTTGCTAGTGCTTTGCCGAAAGTTCCAGAATGTTGTAGAAGCTGGCCGAATTACATTTGCATACAGTCGTCGCAATTTCATTGGTTAAGCTTACTAATATGCAGAATATTCTAGAAAATAATAATCAAGTAGGTTCGAGAATATTCTTTCGATGTCATACAAATGAATGAGAGCTGTGCGACTGAGAGAGACACAGAGAGAGAGAGAGAGAGAGAGAGAGAGAGAGAGAGAGAGAGAGAGAGAGAGAGAGAGAGAGAGAGAGAGAAATGAGATTTGATGAGGAGTTCTAGTCTAGAAGTGTTCGAGTCTTCATTGAGTTTGAGTCTTGTCAACGAGAAGCTGCCAATAGTAGAATATTCGCTGCTGCATGTACGATTAAGTGTTCCTGTATGACTTTCTGAACCTGAAGGTCAGTGATTTGTCTTCGTTCCTATAGTCTTCAACGTTTGTAAATAAAAGGATCCTCTTTGTTTCAATACCGCCTGGTGTATTTCATCGTCTGCGAGCTGAACACCTACCACAGGATCTACAACGATGGTGATATTAGACTTTACAGGGGGGGGGGGTATAAACTACACTATCATGATCATAACAATATGCTAATTTGAGATTGAGAGATAATTTTTGCAACATCAACAATTTCTGAACTGAAAGAAATAGCGTGAACCGGTTTAGATTTCGAGATTTCAATGTTTGCTTTTGAATAAAGAGCATTCAAAATGGGGCAATGGAAAAGTATATGTTCACCAGATAATGGCTTAGAACATGCACACGCTATATTTTGGGAATATTTGGTCTTCCAAGAGTTCAACCGTATCTTGTATATTAAACTAGAAATATGTCTAGGATATGTTTCCATTACACATTTATCTTGAGACTTCTCAATTGGGAAACAGCTTTCCAATAATGAATGTATTTCATATGTATCTAACTTCAAATTATTTTTTGCAGCATTGCCCATTACCCCCGCGTCTGGCTAGTTTATCTGCTATTTCATTCCAATAAATACCACAGTGTGAAGGGACCCAGCAGAAGACTATATTTATTCCTGTGGAAATAATGTAATTAATTAGATGCTTTATTTCAAAGATTACATCTTTCCTTGTTTTAACATCCCAAACTTTCAAACTATCTAACACTGCCTTAGAATCAACACAAAATAAAATATTACAGAAAGAATTATTACTATCACAAATAAAGAGTAACGCCATAAGAATAGCATACAATTCTGCCGTAAAAATAGAAAATCCTTTTCCAAGGCTGTATGCTTTTTGAACTTTTAAAGCCGGAATAACAAAACCTGAACCTGCACTTAACTGGCAAACAGAACCATCCGTAAAAATTTGTAAATAATCTGAATATTTGTTTTCTAAGTTTTCTCTCACTTTAGAAGTTAAAATGTTAATGTTATCATTTTTTCCGGACATCAGTGTAATCTACATCAAAGATAGCTTGTCTATGTTCCCATGGAGGCATCGGGGAACAACAGGAGCAGGTGAGAGAGAAGTGACATCAATATTGCATTTTTCAAAAGAATCTTTCGTGTAATTTCGAATGGGACAAAGATAAACTAGCTGTTGAGCTCTTTTGGGATATTCAACATTTGAATCCATCAACACTTCGTTTTCGACTGAATTTGGTACTGAAAGACTTCTTGCGACATATTTGGCCACAGCTAATCTACGTTGATCTGACAGTGATAACATATTAATTTCTTTGTACACCTTCAATGTGTTTGTGTGCACTGGGACACCAAGCGCTAATTTGATAGCTTTGCTGTCTATACTTTGCAATTTTTTCAGTAGACTTTGAGGAGCTGAAAAATAAAACTTCTTGTCCGTACACTAGTTTTGATCTTATTAGGGAAACAGCTAGGTGCAGGAGGGTTTTTTGTATCTTGAGCCCACGGCTGAATACAAATAATTTTCAGTAAGTTTAAACGTTTTTCTTGTTTTAGCTATCAAGCTTTCAATGTAAAAACGCCAGTTCAGTTTAGGGGGGTTAAGTTCACACCCAGAAATTTTATGTTTTGTGAGTACTGCAATTCAGAATCATTCAATTTGAAGCTTGGCAAATACATCGGGTTGTCTCCATTATTGAAAAACATTAACTGTGTTTTTTTTCACCTGAGAGAATAAGTCCGTTATTTTCCATAAATTTGTTTAATTTATCTATCTCTAACTGATATATCTTCTGTACATGATTCGTAATCCTCTTGCCTGTATTCTTTCGGATATTTGTATTTATCCACATAGCAATGTCATCAGCATATTGTACTAAACTCACACTTTTTGATAATATCTTTGGAAGATCATAAATAAGAATGTTAAACAACATGGGGGCTATAATAGAGCCCTGTGGAATTCCGATATCAATGCTCTGAAAAGACGAGTAAACTTTCCCTATTCTTGTACATATGGATCTCTGCGATAAAAAAAACTTTTAAAGTATTGAAACATCGTTCCATTAATTCCTATTTCTTTCAATTTGTAAAGTAGTCTAGCGTGCCAGATACTATCTACGCTTTTCTGATATATCAAAAGGTAGCAAGTGTACTTTTCCGTCTGGCAAACTGCTTTTTAATTTGACTTGTAAGTTTCACTAAATGATCTATTGTACATCGACCTTTGCGAAATCCCGCTTGATTCACTGGGATTATACTTTCTTTTTCACAAAAATATGAAAGACGTTTTTTTGGATAATCTTTCTAACAACTTTCCAACGTGAGAGGTTAGTGCTATTGGCCTGTAGCTACCAATGTCTGACCTGGGCTTACCTTGTTTTGGAAACTGGGACTACAACAGATCTCTTCCAGATACTAGGGAGAGTTCCATTAAACCAACATTTTTGGTAAAATGAATGCAGTAATCGTTTCCAATGTGAAGGCAAGTGGTATAACAGTTGATAGGATATACCATCTAGGCCAACAGCACTTGAATTTGAAGAAAAATTCTAACGTCTCACAAAATTCTTCATATGTAATAGGAGCGTTTAAATAATGGAAATGATTTGGTGGTGGATCCTGATAGATAGTTCGTTTTTCTTCCTCCTCTCTAAAACACCTGATAGATGGACTGAGACTAGACAGCAAGTTATTTTCTGAAAATATTTTGACGAATGCCTCAGCTTTCTCCTGTGAGGATGGAAGAGCATTATTATCTAACTTAATTGGGTACTGTTGCAAGCAATAACCATTTTTCAGTTTTTTAACCATTTTCCAAACCTTATGGATATCTTTTGATTCCGATATTTTGGATCTACAAAATTCTGAGAAATGTATTCTTTTCGCTCGGGCAAACGACCCTGTTACTGTTATTTTTGGCATGTTTCATCGCTAGGAAATTTTCATCTGTTCTTACTTTCAGCCAGGCTTTATAGGCTTCTTTTTTAAGAGCTACAGCTATTGCACAATCTAAATTCCACCATGAATTACCAACATATTTCCACTGTTGGGCATCTTTACAAATAGGAATAGATTTTTCCGGCAGCCTGTAAGAGATGTCGACAAAACTCTGTATAATATGCATCTATACCTTCATTTTCAATGCTATGGAAATGTGTGTCGGACAAGATCGATTCATAAAGAGACCAATTTGCATTTTTATATGAAAACTTTGGGATACTATCTTCATTTCCATCTTCTTCATGTTCAATATGCTCCTTTAACTGTATTATAATTGGGAAATGATCGCTGCCCAAAGTATCATCCTCTGTTGACCATACCGAGTTTACTGCCAACTCCGGAGAAATTAAAGATAAATCAATAGAAGTAGGTTTATGAGTGGAAATGTCTGGCAGTCTGGTAATACTACCTACCATCGTTTAATAAAACCAATTTGGAGTCAACAATATTTTCAACTAAACGGTTGCAAGTTGTAGTGGTGCAACCATATTCCCAAAATGGAGCATGCGCATTGAAATCTCCCAGTATTACCCATTTGTTGTTTGACAAAGGAAGGTTTTTTATCCCAGTCTGTATTATCTGCCTTTGGGCCACTGGGATAGTAAGCAGAATGATGTTTAAATTTGTCTGCTTGTTCAATTTTACAGTAACCCCAGTTGCGAAAACTCCAGCATTAGTAGGAATAGGAGGGTTCAGAGGACAATAATTTAGATCTCTTCTCACATAAATGGCGGTTTGAATCTTTTTTACCATCATTCCTATAGTTATACAAAGGTGGATAATAAAAATTGCGTATTTTCGGTAGCTTATGAACATCTACATTCAGTGATTGTAATGCTAGCACTGAATAATTATGTTGATATATATGATTTTTCAAAGTGTAAGAGATTTGTTGATATTGACCGACAGTTCCATTGAAATAGTAATAAATTATCATTGGAAGTTTTTCATAGGCATAGTTAACAGAATCAAATGGCAAGGTGA
>JADBJO010005836.1:34952-67452 GCA_016801955.1 Conus betulinus
AGATGTTTGGAAATGGAAGCCTTGAAGTAATTTGGGGAGAGAGAATTGTGTAGTTTTGTCAAGGTTGTCACAAACATACTCAGATCAGCAGGTATGTTTCAGTTCCATGGGGGTTAAAAAAAAATCGATGAAAGAATAAATACAAGCGAATTCATAAGTCTTAATTTGTCCAACTTAGACACGTTAGCATACCAGTTAAAGGGGACTTCTAAAGCGAACTTCATACGTCTTGAATTTCACACTTAGAAACGCCAACCCATCCACAGGTTACGGGTTCGAATTCCAGCAGCGCCAGGAAAAAAAGTCTGGCAGTAGAAGGACATCTAGAAGTGAGATGATCTGGCTGCCGCCGAACTCTAAGAGCGTTAAGGAGTTCAGGGCTGAAACACTCATCTAGGAGGGTGTGTCTTCTCTGAAGACCTGTTGTCAAGCTCTCCCTTCAGTTTCTTCTATCATTGTGCCTATCACGTTTCACGTGATTTCGCGTGTCGTCCAGTGACGTTTGATCTAATGCGCCTTCACACCCACACATCAATCCACGCTTTTGCCCCCCCATCAGCTACAAACAAGTTGTCAAAATTCAGTGATTGTATAAAATACGTGTCATGCATTCCACGAATAATTGAAAATATTATTCCTGTAAACATTTTTAAAGTACCGATAATGATTATGATTGTGCAACAACAGCGACGACTCTGAAAATGTTTATTCCTACCTGGGCACATTTGTCCAAATGATAAAATATAATTATTTGACAGCGGACTGGGGTGGAGGAGGAAGTGGCGGGGGAGGAGGGATATGCAGTGCATTATTGCGTTCACACCAATCAGCCAATCATAGTAAAGAAGTCGAAATGGTGATTAATTACTGCTAACACAGAGCGCGATCGTGAAAGTCGGACAGAAATTCTACACGGATGAACCATGGGAGAAAATTTGCCGTGAAACGTTACACTTGGGATTTCTAAAGCCCGCGGAAGGGAACAGACGCAATGTCAGGAGAACAGAAGGTTGGACGAAGTGATGCACCCTTATCAAAGTTCCTGTCCCGAAGGTGTCACCCCTTCTGTACAGAGATGATCTCTATGAACTTTTCAGTACCGCAAACTTTGACATGGAACTCCACCAACCAGCATCAGTGTGGACAGGAAATCGAAACTGGGTTATAACGAGTGCATGGGATGAAGGTCACAGAATCTTTGAGCTTCTGAACAATAGTCTGTGAGGATGATGGAAATCATAAATTCCGTTTGAAGACAATCTGGCGGGCTGCGTTCTATGTTCTTCATACTGTAGGCTACCACCAGCATCAGCCTTATTGCTAAGGCTCTTCCATCTTCTCTTGCGTCTGCTGGAAAGAGGTTTATCAAGATTACACTTTTGATGATTGAAAGTGGTCTCTTTTCACACGATCAGTCCTGGGTTCCAGATGCTGACACCGTTTGTGGGGTGACTAAGGTTAGAGTGGTGATGGTAACGCGGAACTGGTCCAAATCCTAAAGATGTTTTCACTGTCTGCCTCTCGTGGCCGCAAAGAAGAAAATCATTTCGTGGTACGCTCTTTGGGTAGCAAAAAAGTCTGCGCCTACGATTGGTTGAGTCACATCAGCAATCCAAAACTTTTGAACAAGCGATGCACCCTGTCCTAGTTGCAATGGGATGTTTCTTCTTCCATAAGTAGGAATGGCTGAGCCATTGGCAGCAACTAGACTGGGTCCTCAAGCCTTTTTGCGTTCTGTGACACTTGCAGGGAAAACAGATTCTTCAGCCCCCATGTCAACTAGAAAACTGCGTCCTGACAAAACATCAGCTACCCTGATTGTGCTAATGTTGACTGAGGAAGCTGTATGAACATGAGATTCAGTGGAGTTAATGTTGGTGGTCTGTTTTTGATCCCATTTCCACCCAGGTTGTTGTGGGGCCATTGCACAGGGTCGTCCACCTACTTTGTTTTCACAGCGTCTCGCTTCAGTTCCGAATTGTGCGTGATACCTGCACAAAGTGAAATGATTCGAAGCACTGCTAAAGGAATTTTTTTATGGTCGGTTTGACGTAGCTGCCACAAATGCAGGGGTTGGGAGATCCGCTTCTAAGATGCGGTCAGCCTTTTCGGCTAGAACCTCAAGCTCTTCGTCTGGAGACTGGGCAAGAATCTTCCTGACTTCTGGTGGCAGTTGATTCAGAAAAAGAGCTTTGAAGAGGGTCTCTGGGTTGGAATTCATGAATTGCATGTACTGCAATAATTCTGACGGTCGTTTGTCTGCCTGACCCTGCATTTGCAGGAGGGCAGTATCTTTCTGTAGTTGTGTGGACTCAAAAGCTTTGAGTAGAGCCGCCTTATACTTTTGAGTGTCTGGGGGGCGTTCAACTACCGCTTGCACACGTCTGGATGTATCTGAGATGAGAAGTTGTATTACATGATGAAATTTTGTCAAGTCATTCGTTATGGGGTGTGTGTGTAGCGAAAACAGCCTCCGAACGAACAAACCATGCTGATGCATTGGTTGTCCAAAAGGGGGGTGCTTTGAAGGCGACAACTGCCACAGATGGTTGAGGTGGAAATTTTCCTGTCTGAGATCAAGTTTGTTGCCGGATGGCATCTGCAAGTTGTGCAATTGCTTCTGTTGTCACTGACATGATTAAATGAGTCTGTGAGCGTAGGAGTGGTCGTAGCTGGTATTAGCTGGTCGCTACAAGGTCTACTCACGATTCGGGGTCAGCAATGAAGCATCACACAGACGCGAAGGCAACGTTCTTAATATCTGATAACAAAACTAAAACATTCTCTAATCAACTTCTTTGACACAGTCGTTGAACTACGTGGTCATAGCAACGCTTCCGGTTTCCAACTACAACTGACTAAAAACCCAAATTGCATGCAACGTTATGTTATTAGATAAGTGCTACAACAGCATTAAAAACAAAAGTATTAATTAAATAAAGAAATAAGATTTTTCATTTTCCAGCACCCTTAACAGCCATTAAATGCACCAATGCATATCTCACTGGGGATAAAATTCAATTATTAAAGCATTTGCATGATCATTTTGATGGTTTCCCACATTTTCATAAGTTTATATAACAAAATTAAACCCTTGGTTGCTAAGGAAAAATGGTTGGAGAAAGTAGGGAAACTTTTAAAGCCATTTTTCTTAAAATGGCTACCGTGCTAATGTGGCAATTTGAAGGGTCATAACTTTTTCATTTTTTAACATACAGAAATTCCTTTACATATTATTGAAAAGGTCTTTTTCTCCTCTTTCTGTTGATATACATATCTCAGTAAGTTAAAAATTCGACTTATCTATCTTTTTGTGGGAGTTGGTCACATATGTGCATGTGCGTGCTTGAATGCAAAATGTATGTGTGCATGCGTGTGTGTGTGTGCATGTGAGTGTGTGTGCGAGAGAGAGAGAAAGAGCATGCCCACATGCATGATTACAAAGTTAAAAACAGTACATCCTGAAATGCAATATATGTATGTTTGTGATGAAAATTGTTCCCTACAAAGAGTTGGTTTCAAAGGTGTCATTATCAGCCACACATCAGTCATTACACTCAGTCTTCACATTAGGGCACTGACTTGTCAGTCAGGTCAGCCACAACACTCAGTCTCCACATTAGGGCACTGACTTGTCAATCAGGTCAGTCACAACACTCAATCTTCACATTAGGGCACTGACTTGTCAGTCAGGTCAGTCACAACACTCAATCTTCACATTAGGGCACTGACTTGTCAATCAGGTCAGTCACAACACTCAATCTTCACATTAGGGCACTGACTTGTCAGTCAGGTCAGTCACAACACTCAATCTTCACATTAGGGCACTGACTTGTCAATCAGGTCAGTCACAACACGCAGTCTCCATATTAGGGCACTGACTTGTCAATCAGGTCAGTCACAACACGCAGTCTCCATATTAGGGCACTGACTAAGTGACTTGTCAGTCAGGTCAGTCACTAGACTCAGTCTCCACATCAGGGCACTGACTTGTCAATCAGGTCAGTCACAACACTCAGTCTCCACATTAGGGCACTGACTTGTCAGTCAGATCAGTCGCTACAAACCATCTTCACATTTGGGCATTGACCTGTCAATCAGATCAGTCACTACACATGATCTCCACATTAGGGCACTGACTTGTCAATCAGGTGGCGGGCTGTGTTGATCTGTCCCAGGGCCAGCTTATAATGGTCTCTGTTGTATAGCAGTGATAGCAGATCACAGTAGAAGGGATGCAAGTCCTGTGAATGGGAGAGCAGAAAACACCGAAATATTTGATCTCAGGACTTGTCGTACAGTTGTACAATTTATGACACAGTGAAACTGCAAAATGAGAATCCTCCCCATAGAGACTCTCTCCTGCTAACCCAAACTTACAATTTAATCGGAGGATCTAGGACAGTAATGAGAAGCCCCAACACAGTTTCAAGAAAGAAAAAAAAAAATTAAAAACAAAAAAAAAAAATAATTAAACGCAATCACATCAAATGAAATAATGCAAGCACTGGACAAGGAAGAGAACTAAACAAAACACATACATAAAAGACAAAAAAAAAAAAAGAAGAAGAAAAAAATTGCATAAAATAAAAGATTTTCAGTTTGAGTTTTTACTAAAAACCATATCATTTTCTTACAAGTTATAATATTTTCTTTCTTTTAAAACTCTCCCAGGTCAACACAAACTAGTAAACAAGTACCTCAATCCCTTTCATGCTTGCAGACCACTCAAATGAAACAAAAATCTTATTTCAACACTTGGCTGGTTCTGAGCTGTCACCCTTATATCACACTAAAACATGTCCTGATAAAAATCCTGTGCACTACTAATAAAATGCTGAAAACATTTCATTCACTGGAAGGCCCACAACACTGCTTTACATGGACTCTTTCCCCAACACTCAATCACCCGGGGTAAGCCGTTTCAATGGTCATTCTTTGGATGCCAATTAGTGTGACTTAATCACTTTTCAAGCAATTCTATCACTACCTTCAACCAAAATAAAGGAACTCATTTGTGGTTTCAAGTCCCACTAGAGGCATTTGTGGGATATTTTTTAGAGAGGGAGGGGAGGGAGGGGGGAACCTTCCTACCAATTGTTGAAGATGCTGTGGGGTTAAATGGGAAGGACTTGAGCCACAAGTCATGTTTTAATTGCTGAACGGACACATCTCTGACAGTACTGCTTACATTTCCTGATCACCATAACAGGTGTTAGTATACTTTGGGCCTGGTTAACACCAAGATACATGACAGAACCTTAGAAGTTAGATAAAACCCCTGTGTCATGTAGTCTCTGAACACAATGGAACCATCCTCATACATAGAATCATCTACCATCACCCTCTTCATCTCTGACCATCATACAGAAAAGCCTCAAATTCTGCATCTATCATTGTGTCAACCTTCAGACCACCACCACATCTTTTAAAGAATGTATAGCTCACTCCCTGTCCGGTACCATTCCGTTCAGGAATGCACCTCACACAGCGTTCTTTCAATTTTTTTTTTTTAATTATCAACAGCAATAACATTATTTTTCAACTGTCCATTAGTTTCCTTCTGTATTATTAGTTTAGATTTTTCATTTTCAATAATTTTTCTTTTCAACAACCTGTGTTTTTGCAACAACAGCAAATACATGTATCCCTAGAAAAGAGTGTTTTGTTATAACTATCAACCAAATTCCTAGACACTAATGGCAGAATAAGAATTAATGCCCGACTCTCACAGTGATCTCTGTGTTGACATCTCCGCCACATCCATACCTGTAGTAAATTCAAACCAGACAGGTAATCCATGCCCGTAGTACGTTCAAATCAGACAGGATATCCATGCCCGTAGTAAGCTCAAATCAGACAGGTAATCCATGCCCGTAGTAAGTTCAAATCAGATAGGTAATCCATGCCCGTAGTAAGCTCAAATCAGACAGGTAATCCATGCCCGTAGTAAGCTCAAACCAGACAGGTAATCCATGCCTGTAGTAACTTCAAATCAGACTGGTAATCCATGCCCGTAGTAAGCTCAAACCAGACAGGTAAACCCATGCTGTAGTAAGTTCAAATCAGACAGGTAATCCATGCCTGTTGTAAGCTCAAATCAGACAGGTAATCCATGCCTGTAGTAAGTTCAAATCAAACAGGTCAGTAACTGTACATTCTCACACACTGTCGTTTAATGTACATGGTGGAACCCTTCAGACGGAGATGCACATTCATGCCAGTTCCACGATTACGCAATCATTGTCACCAGTCAAAGGCTAGCTAGGTGATGTCCTGCAAATGCTGGGTCAGAACAGGCACCAGAGGACATCACTGAAGTGACCCAGTGTGAGTGCTAGGTCACCTCATGATGACCTGATTGGATTGTTCTGAGTGCTGGGAGCCCCTCAACATGACAAAACAGGATATGGTTGTGTGGGGCCAGAATGGGTGATATGGAAATAAGACTCCATGAGTGGACACAGAATGAATGACAGCAAAATAACTACCTATCAATAATTTTTCAAAAAGGAGATAGAGAAGATGATTGATAGCGAAAAACAAAACAAAAAAAAGTGAAAGAGATTAGTTGTTTACATATGTAGCAGGCTTACTCTTCTTCAAAGATCTATTTTTGTCATTATAGAGCAGTATCTCTTGAATTAGTGCAGATATAGACCATAGATGCTGAACTTCGCATTGACAAGGCACTGAGAAGGTTAATCACAGTATAAGCATTAACTAAAAAGCAAAAATTTGAAAAAAAAACTAATAACGGTGTGTGTGTGTGTGTGTGTGTGTGTGTGTGTGTGTGTGTATGTGTGTGTGTGTATGCATGTGTGCGTGCGTGAGCGCATACATGCGAGTCTGTGTGTGTGTGTGTGTGTGTGTGTGTGTGTGTGTGTGTGTGTGTGTGTGTGCGCGCGCGCGTGTGTGCGTTATGTGTGTGTGTGTGTGTTTGTGTGTGTGTGTGTGTGAGTGCATGTGCATGCATGCATCTGTGATTTACAATACTACATAAACCTGGCACAAGCATCTTACAGCGATAAAAACAATGACCAACGGAAGGAGGCCCCAGTATGCTTAATCTACCTGATGCTGCAACTTTTTCTCAAGGACTAATATTAAAGAAATTGTCAGCAACATTATTTTTCTTCATTTTTTCTTTCAACTGACATACTTAGTTCATCAGCACAGTTACATGTTACATAACAAAAACAGCTCACCTGAATGTTAGGAAACTCAGTCAGGATGGTGGACAGCTTGTCATGGATGGTTTGCTGGCAGAACTTGATTTTTCGCATATAAAATCCACGTATCCTCACAATGCTGTAGTGTTTGTGGATCACAGTTGGAGTTTTTTCTCTGAGTCTTGGAAAGGATGATGTCTATCAAGCCCTAAACGACAAAATTGTGAGTTGAGATCAAATCATAATTTTCCTGAGTTTGAAATTTGTTTGCTAATACACCCAACAACAAAATCTTACTTTTCAATCACACACACACACACACACACACACACACACACACACACACACACACACACAAAAATGCACACACACACACACACACACACACACACACAAACACAAACTCTCTCTCTCTCTCTCCCAACAGCTCTGATAGAGACACTGAGAGACTGAGATAATTATCACTATCAGAAACAGAAATAAATCTAAAAAAACAAAAGTAAATGGGTCAGATCAGTTGTGTTTTGTCCGAGTTCAGCAGAATTTTAACAACTGGGGTAAAATTCCATAAACCAAAGCAGTTGGCATGGTGATAGTCACTGTGTGTGTGTGTGTGTGTGTGTGTGTGTGTGTGTGTGTGTGTGTGTGCATGCGTGCGCACATGTGCATGTGTGTACACATGCATGCATGTGCATGCAGATCTTCTTGAGTGTACGTGCTGTTCTGAAAATTTTTTTTTTTAACATGTGCACTTAATGCTTTCCCTCTCCACTCTGCACTACAGGTCAGCTTGCACTACAGGTATGTCAGAGACCACTGGCAGGAGGATTGGAATACACAAACGGATAACAAACTCTTTCAGATCCATCCAAACCTAAAGGGATTTCCTCTCATCTTCGTCTGCTGGTCGCAAAGACGAAACGGTTCTGTGCCGCCTGTACACCAGCCATTCGTATTTTACTCATTCGTACCTTTTAAAGAGTAAAGAAGCTCCATGGTGCATTCCATGTCATGTACCACTCACAGTGAAATTCCTTTAGAATGTTGGGACTTGCATGATGTGAGACACAAACATTTTACAGCAGATTCCAAGAAAATCTTGTTCAGAGACGTTCCGCCTGATGTGATATTTGAATTCATGAAAGAGATTAACATTTTTTATCGGATCTGAGATTTTACAGTGGAAAGGTTTTAAAACAAAATTTCGGGTAGGTTTTTATTTTAAAGAATTGTGTGAATGAATGACTTGTGAGTTGATTTTAATGTGGTGACAGCCCTGATTTGGCCCCTTGCGGTCGGCATGGCAACATTACTTTACCTTACCTTGCACTACAGGTCAGCTTGCACTACAGGTCAACTTTCTTGCTTTTACTTCATAAAACTATTAAAAGTAATGGGTACTGATGAATATTGCATTCTTTTTAGGCAATTATTAAATGCCACCTAATTAAATAGGTTTTTTTTTAAATCAACATTGTGAAAAAACAATGAATGAAACAGTAGGGTATGTAAATGATTTTTCTTGAAAACCATGGGCCTAGATACATGTACAGCTTCCATGACAAAAATGACATCTACACTTTTGGGATGAGCAGTAAAAGCTGGAGTTTGCTGTTTAGAATCTAAGGTCCTTTGATAACCCACTTGAAAACACAAACTTGTCTTAAAAACTGAACACAACTTGTTTAGAAAGATGACAATATTTTCGTCCAGGGAAAAAAGTTTCTGGTCTTCAAACCAATCCTAAATTTTGCCTAAATAGTGTGTGTGTGTGTGCGCGTGCGTGCGTGCATGCGTGTGTGCCTGTGTGTGTGCTGCTTGAAAAAATGCACAAACATAATGCAAACAGAGCAGCTGTGGTTGAGGACCAACATAACTGCGGCAGAACTCCAGTACAAAATCTTTCAAGGGAAAGTGTTCAGGGGAAAGGGCTTGTTACTACTAAAATTCAAATGGTGACATTCAAAGCAACTAATGTACATTTCATTAAGGAAAGGACAAAATACACAGGAGTTGCAACCAACGCACCATACCATAATCAATGTATAGCATGGTGCTTCTACAGTTCTAGGTTTCCCATCTGACCCACTGTCGTAAGAAATGGGTTTTAAAGCTATTTTGTCCATGACCTCATTTCATGACATCTCTTATCTGGCTAGTGCTGCTGGGAGATAAGTGATTATGCTTTGCTTAACAATCAAACAGCAGATGAGGACTGGAAAGGTCTGCCAAAAATTCAAAACGTGATGTTTCAAATACGTTGCCTCTTATTCTGTGGGACACATTACTGAAGATTCAAAGAAACTTATAATTTATATTACAAGAATTTTAAGCAACTGGATATCACTGACAATTAATATCCACATCTGAGTTAAGCAGACTGCAATGCAATTGAATATGTTATCAAGGGCATTTATCATACATCGTATCTTGAAAAGATACAGCTTTAAAATACTCGTTTATTGCTCCTAATTGCATGGTCCTCTCTGCAATGGGTATTTTTACAAAAAAACAGCATTGCATGACTTTGGCCTACAGCACCCTTCTTCTGTACTACTAACGCAAACAAACAATAACAAGAGAGCACACACCAATACATCTGCCTTCTTAGTTCTTTCAATTGGCATTGTTATCAGAAACATTTTCTTTTTCTTGATGTTCATCAGCTGGAATTTGTGCATTCTAGGGATATCTCTCTATACCATTTTGGATGTTTCAGGAATGGAACTGAACCAAATGAAACATTAGAACGAAATCTAAGGGAACATGGGGGTAAAGCTTATCCAAAAATCTAACAACAAGAAAAGCTAGAACTGGAAACTGTGCAATCTGGTCCTTTTCGAGGCATGCTATAAACATACATAATTTTGTAAAATGTAATTCTATCATTTTCTAACTTTTACCACTTTTTTTTAATTGTATGTCATACTTTTACACGCTTTAAATTCAATAAAAACACGAAATACTGTCTTTTTTCAGCGCAAGCTTTCGAACCATTGCTCTTCGTCATGCCACATGACAATTTGTGACACAATAGAAAAAATGACGTCCATTGGTGACATTATCTGTGATGTCATCTCTCTCTCTCTCTCTCTCTCTCTCTCTCTCTCTCTCTCTCTCTCTCTCTCACAACTCCATCATCCTCCGTTTCTCTGTTCAATCAGGCCCACACACTGAGCCTTGTGGATAGTTTGTCTTGAGCTTGTACTCTCTTCAGTCAGGCCCACACATTCAGCCCTTGTGGATAGTTCGTCTTGAGCTTGTACATTTACACTCTCACAAAATAGTCATAAATATGTCCAAATTTTGTGATAAAACACAATCTCCTAGTGCAACTTCTTCTGTCCTTGCATAGTTTATTTCCTGATGACAGAAGAAGCATTCCAAACAACATGCAAGACCCAGAGTTTTAAATTTTCGTATGAAACAGCAAAGGGTTCCTTCTCTATACGTATCTCTGAGCACTCCCAGCTCCAAGAATTTCTTTATTTCTTCAAAAGCTTCATCACATTTACCATAATATGCCCTCATCATTGCAATTCTGTTCTTCAAAGAAGCTGTTCCTAAAATGATGTTTAGAGACTGTGAGTAATGAAACTGTTCTGGAGATGGAATGATTTGAAGATTTAAAAAAAAAAAAAAAACCTTTCTGTGCACACATGTTGTTGATTTTTTCTTTTCTTTTTTTTTTTTACTCCTTTTTCCTTAAATAAACACAGGATAAATTCGGAAAATTTAAGTCCTGCATATATGATATTTTCTATTTCTTTTTAAAATGCATCTTGATTTAATTTTCATTTACAACGATCACAAAGAGAAAAACTTCCTTCCTTTATAATTTAAGGGACAATAAACTTTGTTTTTCAGTCACTGTACAAAGGGAGGAATCTGTACGAAAGATCTTTTCCCCCCCCCCCCCCCCTCCCCTCCAGTCCCCCCCCCCCCCCCCCCCCCCCCCCCCCCCCCCCCCCCCCCCCCAAAAAAAAAACCCAAACAAACAAACTACACACAGTTTTTCTGTCAAATAATACAGTTCATGTATTGAAATCTATATGTTCCCTTCACATTTTAGAACATTTCTTATGTTTCCGCCCTGAAATGAATGACCATCATTAAAAAATAGTACATATATATACACAAGAAACACAGCTGAATGGCATCAGGCATTAGGAATCATGACACAGATCATGTCAACTTCCTTAGTAAGAGGTTCAAGGCTGATACAGTTGTCCGAGGGAGAGGGGGGAGGGGGGGTGTGTGTGTGTGTGTGTGTGTGTGTGGGGGGGGGGGGGGGGGGGGGGGTCATGGGCTTCTTGGTTTTTCTCTAAAGATCTTTTGATGTGAAACTCCCCCCAAACTTGGCTTAGGTTTCTAATCACTTTTCAACTGGACAGAAAGAAACTCTATCTCTTTATCAAACACCCCCCTGTGGTTTGTTCTTGAATGCTTCATTTCTCTGCGTTACACACACACACACACACACACACATATGTCGTGGAACCTGATTAATTTTCCTTTTCCTTTAACATGTCTTCACCATCATGTTATTGTGAAACCGGATACTATTGTAGCAACATGTTTTTTGCCATCATTTGCTGTGGATTCTGAACACTCCTCCTGTAACAACGTTTTCTCCATTTGTGGTGGAGCCTGGATACTTGTCATGTAAGAACACGTTTTCGCTGTCATTTGTTGTGGATTTGGAATATTTTTCCTGTAACAACATGTTTTCGCCATGATTTGTTGTGGATCGTGGATACTTCTCCTGTAACAAAATGCTTTTTCTCCGTCATTTTGAAGCAGAGCCTGAATACTTCTCTGAAACAAAATGTTTTCACCGTCATTTTGTTGTGGAGGCCGAATACTTCTGTAACATTACTTGGCCATCATTTTGTCATGAAGCCTGATTACTTCTCTGTAACAATATGCTTCACCATCATTTTGTAGCGGAGCCTGATTGCTTCTCCGTCCTGGATGACCTGAACGACATGTTTATACCCCCCCCCCCCCCCCCCCCCCACCTTTTTTTTTTTTTTTTTTTTTTTCCCTTGTGTGTAGGGAGTGGGGTATTGTGGGGGTGGGGAGGCTATCCTGAAAACTGACACATATTATAAAGTTATGAGGATGATTTAACAAAACAATCTCACTGTCTCTCTGTCTCTGTGTCTCTCTCTCTCCCTCAAACACAAGCACACACACACACACACACACACACACACACACGCATGCACACACGCACGCATACACGCACACACACACACTTCATGTAAGGTCAATGACCTCTTTGATCCACAGACTTAAACTTAATGGTTTTAAAATAAAATTTACAAATGACATAAATAAAGCTGTGGCGAAAAAGATATCAAATATGCAGAAAGTGCTAAGATGTGAACCTTTTTTTTTTTTTTTTCAAAAAGACTTTACTTCCTTTTGCTGAATCTTCCCTGGATGAAATCTTAAATAAGTCCTCAATAATATGTGACAACGGCATTGACTCGGGGTCCGATTTTTACATACCTGTAAAGAGACACAGATGCTGTATCTTTATTGGATGCTACTTGGTATATTTTTAAGTGCTGCTGCGTTCTCTGTTTTGTGTGTCTAGACCACATAACGTGAACAGACATTAAATTGAAGACTACACACACACACACACACACACACACGAGCGCATACACTCGTGCTCACACATGCGGTAACAGAATTTCAAAACTTGAAACGGGTAAAAATTTCTGTAATTCTTGAAAGTTACATCTTTTCACATGCATGAAAATAGAATGAAAAAGATAACTTGTATTATTCTTTTTCTGATGACATGAAAAATATCAGATCACCCAGTGATAAATCAGTTGTTGTGTTGCTGGACATGAAAAATGTCTGTAACGGGTGCAGCAATGCCTAGACCAAGGGTTGTGAAACTGGGGCTTTCTGGAACACTGGATGATATTCCTAAGATGATGTTAAAAGTCAGCAGTTCTGTCAGTTTGTAAGTGAAGAATGAGGTAGAGTTTTCATGTCCGTCATCACGTCTGACACCAGCTCCTGTTTGTACATTATGGTGTATTATGTAATCATCCACTACAGCTGCTAAGGAACATAAAACAAGTCAGCCTGCTCATTTCAAAGAAAAAAGTAAGCATGCACAAATAGTCAGTGTATCTTTTGTTCCTTTAATTCTTGAAACAATGGACAAGGGTCAGTTGTAACACTTTCCTGTATGGACATAAAAAGAATAGTGGATCTTATTTTTTTTACAACAGTAAGTATAAATGCAATAAAAACATGAATAAGATCAGTTTCAAAAGCAAACAGGATGGTCAAACCATACTTAGTTATTCATTTTTAAGTCGATCAAATATGAAAAATAGAAGGGGAACCCCTTATACAGGTGCTTTGGTGATATGAGCCACTGCAGTCCCACATTTGCGGAAAACCAGAAGTGCTCATTGGAACAACTTGATACTGAATTTTAAACAGATCAGTTCATAAACAATCAAGAAAGCTTTGCACAATGCTACAGTCTGACTGGCACTGACACAAAAGTTTACAAGGTTTACAAAGCAATTGGAAAAGACAGCCTCATGGGAACTGTATCGTGTAATGTACATATATGTAGTCAAATATATCATTCAGCATAATAAATCATTTTTTTTGTTTTATCTTTAAGCGCTACAAATCATCCAGTTAGGCCATATTTTTGTTTCGTTTCTGCTTTCTCCTTATAACGTTTAATTCTCTTCCCATCCCCTTTGCGGATTCTTTCCATTTCTTTTATTACACTTTTGTTTCTTTTCTGCTTTCTCCTTATAACATTAATTCTCTTTCCATCTCCCTTTGTGGATTCTGTCCATTTTTTTTATTACACTATGTGATCTCTCTCTCTCTCTCTCTCTCTCTCTCTCTCTCTCTCTCATGATGACATCTCAAAAAAAAAAAAAAAGGGGTCATTTCAAAATGTCTTCAATCACCAATTTGTGTGACGGGACATTAAATTATGTGTGTGTGGTGTGTGTGTGTGTGTGTGTGTGTGTGTGTGTGTGTGTGTGTGTGTGTGTGTGTTTCTGTGGTGGGGGTGGGAGTGGCTTATGGATGGACTGAAAAATTACTCAGGAGAGTTTCAGTTGAATGAGATATTTAAAAAAAGATAATGATAATGATAACAACACAGAACGCCTTGAATCTGATTTCAAATTAAAAACTGTATTTTTAGACTTGATCAGTCATTCTAGCAGTAATAGCAGTTAACTTATATCAAACTCTTACTTTCACTCAACTTTATGCATTATATGATATAACATCTTTCATGAAATGATACATTTTGAACAACACAATGCTAGAATTTTAGGAAAATATTCACAACCGACTGTGAGTTTACAATATTGAAGTAACTGACCATTGAGACGCCCCCTCTATCACGGTCCACAACGTCATAAGCATAAGAACAACCAAACCTAATTTGTATCGCTTGTGATCGGTTTTACTTTCTTACACGTAAAACGTAAGTGTCAGATGTGATTTCTGGCATTTCCTCGGTGGGGACAGTAGTAACAGCAGAACTGACGGAAATTCAAAATGAAGTGATGGGAAACGAAGCCGCCTACGTAACGGTTGGCACTTTCGTGTTCAGCAGTGTTTCGCACATATCTTGAAGGCAGTTAGCGTTCACCACGAGGCCAATCAGAAATGGTTTTCATTATATTTTGCGCATGTGTGATTCTAAGTGTCAGTTGTGTCGAGGTAAACATTGGTGGCTGTGAATAAACGTTTACTGATTCTCATCGCCTTTCTGACATCGTCTGCTCCTGGTTTTGTGTCCGTTGAAGAACACGTGACCCGGCGAACGGATACAAATTGCAGATGGCTGAAACAAGCAGTGCGGTATATTTTATCCCCAAAAGGTCGGTGGTGTCGATCGGACATGAGCCCAGTGCACGGTAAATTTGTTCTGTTTTTGAAAAATATGCTGACCAAACCGCTAAATCAGTGGATTTACTGTGTCAATGACACACTCAGTTTGAAAAAAAAATACGAAACGTTGGATCGGACCCGGTAAAATAGAAAGCAGTAGCGAGATGTTAAAAGGGCATGTCTCCGGGACATGACGAAACACATCTGACCAAGTATTCTTTTGGATTCGACTCAGACTTCACTAAAGAGCAAGTGAATGTGGTTTCAGGACAAAAACGTTGACGAAAATGTAGTGTTATTATCATTTCATGTGTTCAAGTTTTCGTTACGATTCTGCAAGGGCTGTAGGGACATGTTGTTTGCGGTATATCGGCGGATGTCCCATTTCAGCATGGCCGATTTTGGCTGTTTTTTTTTTTTCAAATAAAAATCAGTTGTATCGACACGATCCAGTATATCTCCCCTGATATTGTGGCAGTTATCTCTTTAAGATACAAGCAACAAAAATACACCCAAACAAAGTGGGGAAAAATGTTTTGGATAGTTTACTTCTCCAATCAAACACGCCCAAAACACGCCTGGCAGTGATTTAAGATACTTGAATGAAACTTATAACGTCCCTGTAAATACTTGTAAATTTAACTGTTGTAATGGGTGAAATACCTTTGACGGTGGAACCACCGTGATCCTCTTGAAATTGTACCTCGACTCCATCTTTACAGATTTCTAAAAAGGAAGTGTTCATGGCAAGAACGACAACTCTCAGGCCAAACCGACCAGAAGACCAAGAAAAACAGGTGTGTGTGTGTGTGTGTGCGCGTGTGTGCAGGTTCTAGTCCACAGATCTAATTCACTTGATACTTGATACGTTGGGTGTTGGAGGTCTCTTTGCAAGGCCTGTTCACCACTCCTGTTCAAAACTAGACTTGAGTGCGTGGCATGGCAAAGCAGTCAAGTGGTAACAGCTGGTAACGAATTTGCTTGGCAGACTTTCCCAATGGGCATCCCAGTCTTCTTTTGAAAGCACTAATGCTTAGGGCCATCACCACATTATCTGGAAGACTGTTCCATGTGGGCACCACTCTCTGCGCGCGAGAAACTGGAACGCATGTTCAGTCTGCAATGTCTTTTCTCTAGTTTTAGAGAGTTCCCTCTAGTGTCTCTACCTTGGTGGAGCTGGAGTTGTGGTCTGTCTGTGTCATATAAGCCATGTACGAACTTAAAAGTGTCAATCATGTCGCCTCTGTTTCTGCAGTGTTTGAGGCTTGGCAGTTTTAGTGCTGCTAAGCACTGTGGATATTATTATGATTTTTCTTTCAGGGGGCGAATGAGTTTTGTTGCTCGCCCCTGAACATCTCCAGGTCAGCACAAAACTTGGCTGCCATACAGCGTGACCATACTCAAGGATTGGCCTCACAAGGGATTATAGAATTGGACAACGGTTTCTGGTGTAAGGTGATTGAAGGACCTTCTGATGACCCAAGGATCCTATTAGCCTTTGCCGTTGCTTGTGCCACGTGGTTCTTGAAACAAAGGTCCATGTCCACCAACACTCCCAGGTGTCGTTCTACTTCACTCTCTTCCAGTCTGACAGTGCAATCCTCACCCTGAGAGTTTTTGCTGTTCATACAGTATGTTGCCTCTGTTTTGGGGTTACCAAGCCTAATCACACTGCACTTTTGAGGGTGGTACTTTAATTGCCAATTGATTGACCACTTCTGGAGTCGGTTGAGATCTTGAAGAGTTTTTCTGTGCATCACTGTTGCCGTTTCAGGAAAGATTTTTGTATCATCAGCAAAAAACTCAGCATGACTCTAGATGTGTTGGGGCAAATCATTGATGTACAACAGAAAAAGAACAGGCCCCAACACACTGCCCTGTGGGATGCCACTGGTCACATCTGCTTGGTCTGACTTTGTTCCGTTGATATTGACGCACTGAACTCTGTTGGTCAGGAAATCTTGGATCCATTGAACTTAACTCTTTATTCCATGGGCTCCGACTTTTGCTATCAGTCTGCGGTATGGGACGCTGTCAAAAGCCTTCATGAAATCCATGCATGTGGCATCAATGCCACCTCCAGCATCTAAGGTCTCTGTCTAGATGTCTAGGATTTCCAGAAGCTGGGTTATGCACGAGCGTCCCTTTGGTGAAACCGTGTTGCCGTCTACTGATTAATTGTTGTTTTTAAGGTGCGCTATCATTTCTCACACGGATCAGCGTTTCTATCGTCTTACACAGCACACAGGTGAGACTCACAGGTCTGTAGTTGTCTGCTTTGAGACGACTTCCTTTCTTGAAGATGGGGGTGACAGTTGCTGTTCTCCAATTCTCTAGAATCTTTCCCGTCTCTAGGGACTTCTTGAAAATGATGGTCACAGGAACTGCTAGGACGCTTAACAACTCAACAAGCATGCGCGTGCTGATACCATTAGCACTACCTTGAAACGCATAACCGTTCAAACCGTTCTCGAGTATTTCATTAGCTCTGTTGTACCACTTCGCTGTCATGTATCGCTAATTCCGGTTTCGCTGACATTCAAAAAGATCAACCTCTTTCGCTGCGCCCATTTCAGTGTGATGTTGGTCAGTGGGAGATTAATGACCTATTGATCGGAGGCCCTTACGGACAGAATGTGTTGTCCTTAGGGTGGCATTTATGTAGTTAGACTCCCAATGTTCTCACCCCAGCCCAAGTTTGGTAGGTGTAAAGTAGGCTTTAAACCTGCATGTAAGCTTTAAGCCCCAACGTAACCATGTAAACATGATTTTCAAATAATCAAGTTTAGGAGGGGACCTCATGTGTGTAGTTTTCCAGGTCTTTGTTTCCCTGTAGTCTATATTTCACCAGAAAGGAAGAACGCAAAGGAAAGCTGATTGAACTGCAGTGTAGGGACATTATAGAAAAACAACAACAACAGCAACAACACGTAGAAAGCTTTTAAATAACTTGACAAGTCAAAAGCAAAGTGATGTCAACACCATTCAAGACAAAGACAGCAACTGTCGGACACAGAAGGCATCATTAAAATGGTAGAGTGGATATTGCTCTGAACTCTATGACAAAAGTAGCACAGGTGATCCATATATGCTAAGAAGACTGGGATTCATCAAACGAGGGTGACTGCTTTCCAATGCCACAAGAAGTCCGAGCTACTGTAAAATCTGTTAACTGTGGGAAGGCTGCAGGCATCGACAAAATCCCTGCAGAACTCTTGGAACATGTGGATAAACGGTAAATCATGTACTAACAGCTAGCTGCAACAAAATCTGGCACACTGGGAGTGCCCCACGCCATTTCCAAGACAAGAAGTCTCCAACATCGCCGCCGAATTAGGCCTACTACACTGTAAGTTTGATCAGCCATGCCTGCAAAGCAATGCTCAATATCATTCTGACTAGACTGCAACCAGAAGCAGATACCGCTACTGTTAGAGAGACAGGTTGGTTTCCGTAAAAGCAGAAGAACATCAGGCACATTTTTAAATGTCTTATCGTTTGGAGAAAATCTCCTGCACAAGAGGGATTTTTCTACCACATCTTTATAGACTTCAAGAAGGCGTTCGACAGGGTATGGCAGAAGCCACTATGGGCACAATGAAGACATTTCATATCAGGAAGAAGATTATCAACACCATCCAGCAACTGTACTCTACAGCGACTAATCCAGTCTTCATACAGGGTACTATTGGAGAATGGGGTTCCATACTTCAGTTGGAGTTCGCCTGTCCTGTCTCTGCCTTTAATCTCCTTCACTTTTCAATATTATTACAGGACTGATCACTTTGAGATCATACCAGCACAGTCAGCATTATAAGAATAACCATCATGCGGCAGGCACTCGCCAAGGTGGATGAATGACTGAATGAAACATCAACAAGATATGCCATGGAAATCAGTACCGAGAGAGACCAAGTCGACAGCCAGCCACAACACCACTATCAGTACTGAAATAATTGTCCACGGACAGAATTAAGAGACTGTTCAACACTTCACTTACTTGGGATCTATCATTAGCAGTCAGGGATCCAAACCAGAAATCTCTAGGGTAACAATACAATCACAGCACTGTCCAGATTAAAATCTGTATGGAAATACAAAAAACATCTCGATGAAACACAAGAGCAGTCTCCTACATTCACTGGTATATTCCATATTCCTGTGCGCATGCCAGACACGGATCCTCACAGCGGATCTGGAAAGAAGAATCCATGCCATGGAAATGAGATGTTAGAGCAAGATATTCAATATTAGATATTCTGATCGTAACACCGATGAACAAGTGTGTCAAACCATTAAGCAGCACACAAGGACCATACGACCATCTACTGACATATCAACATCCAATGGCTTCGCTAAAATAATCCGCCAGGGAACTGTTGAAGGAGGCAGGAGGGGAAGACCAAGAAACAACAACAACAACAAACCAGAAGAAGAAGAAGAAAGAAAGAAAAACAAAACAAAAACAAACAAATCTTCAACCTCTATGTGGATCAGTTTCTCTCAATCTAGGTCAATTGACCTTTAACTTAGACCTGGGCAGTATGCTTTTGGGTCACTTAACCATTATGTTAATTCAAGGTCATCAGGACTCATTTCTTGCTCATCAGCCTGGTTGACGCCGGAATATATTATGAAAGGAAGCGTAGAGTACAGCCCTGTCATGTAGTCTCAGACCGGAATGGAAATCCGTACATCATCTTAATCATCCTCATTCTCAGGGATCAGCAAAAAAAAATGTCTCAAATTCTGTGGCCCTTCATGCCCTGCTCTCATGGTGACCTCAATTTCGATGTCCTCTCCACGTCTGTGGTCTTGGTTTGGTTCCGTCGGGGTCACCGGTATCGGTGAGTCCATGGGGGCTGTCGTTGGACGGACGTGGTGGCGCCCTCCGGAGGGAGAGCTCACTCACGCTGGCTCCGCGACTATACAATTATTGTCATCAGTAGGGGGCTTAGTAGGTGGTGTCCTGTGTATGTTAGATCAGAACAGGCGCCACTGAACGCCACCGAAATGACTCGGCAGCAGTGCAGTGTCTCCTCCGGTGGGTTGCCTCTTGACGACTTGACATTGACTGCTCCCTGTGGATTGCCGGTGCCGGGGCTGCAGCGGGGCCGACCAGTGTGTGGCTGTGGACGGGGTGTCGGAATGAGCGGCGTGGGTGCACTGCCTCTGAGGTGGCGCAGAGGTTGGGACAGCAAAAAAAAAAAAAAAAAAAAAAGTTTCCTCCTGCTCCCTCCCCATCTTTTTTTTGTTATCTTATCTTCCATGCCTGCAGACTGCATTACAGACTCCCATACTGTTCTTACTGACTCCCTCTTATACACCCACATCTTTTTTTTTTTTTCTGGCTCATCTTTTTCCGTGCCACCTCAGTGGCATTGCACCCACGTCATTCCGGATCCCCGTCCACAGCCACAGCCCGACTTGTCCTACCACAGCCCCAGCACATGCAATCCACAGCGAGCAGTTAGTATCAAGTTGTCATGAGGCAGCCCACCAGAGAGACACTGCTATGCTGCTGAATAACTTGGGTGGTGTTCAGAGGTGACTTCTGCCTCAACGTATGCAGGACACCACTTACCGACGACACCTCTACTGATGGTAATCATTGTCTAGTCGCGGTGCTAGTGGGAATGAGCTCTTCCTCTTGAGGTCACCACCATGTCCGTCCACCGACAGTTCCCATGGATTTGCCGATATCGGTGACCCTGTCAGAACCTTACCAAGCTAATACACATGGCGAGGAAATCAAAACTGAGGTCACCATGAGAACAGGGCGTGAATGGCCTCAAAATTTGTTGTTTTTTTTTATGTTGATCGACAAGGGTGAGGATGATGAAGATGATGCTACGGATTTCCGTTCTGATCTGAGACTGCATGACAAGGCTGCACTCTACGCTTACTTTCTTAATGTATCCCGGCATCAACCAGGCCCGCGAGATAAAGAGACCTGCAGTATTTGTCAGGAAATCTTAGCAACACTCTCAGAGACGCATCCATTAAGTGGATGAAAGTCGACTGTGTGGTTCGAGTCTTCCCAATTGAGCCCGATGCACACTCAGTTCTGGGCAAGAGCCGGTGGGAGAAAAAAAAAAACAACAACAACAAAAAAAAAAATGGCTCTAATGGGAATCGGACCTACGTCTCCAACCCGTGAGACCTCGACGCTAATCATTTCGCCAAGATGGCTGGTTACACACCCAATCTAATACCGTTCTATAGCATGCCCACATCCGCTGTCAAAATGCCATGAAATATATGATAATGAATGTAGGTGGATTTAGGTTGAAATCTGGAAATTTCTGGTGTGTGAAATGTGGAGATTTTTCTGACATTTCAAGTTATCATCGTCATAGACCTGTTTGTACCTGCACCCCCTTTGTGTAACTATGCAGGCACAAGACCACATCAGCATGTGTGAAGTTGGTTATTGTTGTACGCATTTTGCTGCATTCTGGTTCAAATAAAACAGTTGCAAACAGGACCACCACCACCACAGCACATCATTCATCTTGCTCTGAAGCGAGCACTTCCTTTATTTTAGTTAAAAAAGAACTGATTGGATGTTGCGATGCATGCACAGATGCAAGATTTCAAACGAGAACAATTATTTACAACATGTGCTCATCACAAGTTCCTTTCGACATATAAAGGAAAAACTCATATCCGCATAACTTCTAGTATAATTTTAAAGTTGTACCCTTGTTTATTGCCACTTTGACATTTTGTCAAATAAATGAATTATTCTTAAATCTTGGTTTAAATGCATTTAACATGGCAACTCAAAACAGTGAAAAACAACTGAAGAACGGGCGACATCAGCTACGACGATCATGGTAGATTTAAAGAGAAAGTTCAAACATCTAATGCGTAACTAATAAGTTAAGACAGATTAGAAAGTGTGTCCTTTTTCTACCTTTTTTTATAGCACTTCTTAGTTTTTTATTCATTTCAACCTCTTGACTTCCTCTTTCTCTACTCCCTTCCTTTCTATTTTGCAATCTGTCCATTTCAATCAGCATTCTTTCTTATCGTCTCATTTATTTCTTCTTTTTTCTGCTCCTTCGCGCGAATCTCTGTCATTTATATCAAAGCTCATATAACAAAACGAAGTTGCGTCCAAAACGCAGATGGTGTTTTTATGTATTATATATTTTCAGTACTTGAAGTGTGGAATAGGTTCCCATGTGCACATGTGGTCTGTTTGTTTTCATATCTGCTGTGTGTATATCATGTATGAGTTTGTTGTTTGTCGGCGCCTTTTTAATGTCTTTACACGTTGAGTTCAGTCTTTGTGTATGTAATCCACCTGTGAAAATCAAGCAAACAACGTTGAACTGAACGGAAGTCCAAAGCATCATATATCTGCTGAGAATAATGCTGCTGACATACTGCTCACGTGCATGATTGCTTGCTCTGATCTGAGCTCATGCACAGATGTATTTACAACCAGATTTCTGTCATTTGCCAAGCTGCTGATAAGGATCTAAAGCTCCGAAACATGTGTGTCAGGCACAGGCAAGACACGTCGTTTTTCCGTCAGACTTGAGGCTTTCATACGCCCCATATGCGTGCTCCCCTCCCAATGGAACTGCATATTACTGAAGAAGCATTCAGTTGCGCAGGAAATTTGATATTCTCTCTGTCGGCTTTACACACACACACACACACACACACACACACACATTCAGATCTGTGCATTATATCCCTGTTGTACCTATAATTTCCTAACTTTTTTTTTCAAAGGCTTTCACTACTGAAGTATTATCACCTACAATCGTTTTCCGCTACTATGCAGACGTCCAGTTTGGCACTGTCAACTACAACGAACCCTCTCGAATTTTCGGTCGGTCATTCACATCTGTCATCATCATTCAAGGGTGCGCTTTGGATCCCACTTTTTTTGTAGCTGCTCTCTCTCGCATACTATGCAGATGTCCAAACTGGTCAACATTGAGCTATTATTGCATCTCCTTTGGTCGATCCAAATGTGGTGCTTAAAATCTTGTTTTTTTTTTTTCCTGAAATACTTCTGTTTAAAACCCAATGTACTTGACCCCACTCATTGAAACAGACTGTATTTAAATCATAAATTCTAATCTGCACCAGACGTTGCTCTGACTGTACAGTTCGGACGTTGACGGTTCCCCAGTACCCATACACTCTCTATAGACTGGACAGTGTGTCTTCACTTGTTTATACTTCGGGTTCTGGTGGACTCATACATGTCCGAGTCCTCAAGAGTTTATTCTCCAACAGACGATGTGGGTTCACCTGCACCCATACTTAATACGCTGCGGCATCTGATTACCGCTCTTTGAAGTGCGAGTCCATCAGAATGCGCGCGTCGTCGACAGCGTGTGGTTCAAATGATGCCATTGGTTGTTTTTTGTCCCTGTTGGTGTTGGTGACATCAAAATTTGCTGACACACGGCAGTTCTTGTTTTGAAAGACGCATAAAAAATTTTAAGAGGATACTTGTGATGGTTCCAGAAATATAAAGACCATCCGAGTATCTGGGCACAGTGTACTCTGGAAGCAGGACAAGGGTACACTGATCTCTCTTTCTGTAACCTTTGTCTTTTTTATCCTCAAGTAGGCAAAAAGTGTTCATTTTTCTCTTTTTATACTTTAAAATGCTACGAAAATATTAGATCTAATGTTTCTATTATTTTGTAACACTTTAATCGTTAAAGAAGGCCTTAGGAGAACATCAAATGAAAATGCGCTGACTTCTTCCAGCCTCTTCGCCTTGGTGACTACAGTTAGAAATACAATCCAGTGAACATTGTTAAACTGACGCACATCTACACTTCACTACCCATCAGAACAGGCAGAGTTACCGGTACAATCACTCTGCTCTCCCATTCCCAACTGGGCGTAAGTCACAATCTGCTGAATTCTCATTTTCGTCAGCTGTTTGTTCTTGAAGCTCTTGATCTTCTTCAGCTCAGCGGCAATGTAACGTCCAAACAGCCAGTCCTCGTCTTCCTCCATCACACTCCCCCTGCAGGAACTCTCTGCAAATGACCAGCATGACTGCTTGCAGCGGTTCCACCCACTATGCCACCCCCTAGCTGTGTCCGTTCAGCCGTGGTCCTTCCACTTCCTGTGCAGGGATGGAGGACGGACTGATGATGCTCAGGGCTGGAGGAGGGCCTCGGCCTGCGGGAAGCGGTGAAGGAAGCGCCAGGCTGAACACCCAGGGAGGTGGGCAGGGGAGGCGGCTGCATCCGGTAAGATGACGTTCTGGGCAACGGAACCCGGCTCCTAGACACGACCCTGGTGATCCAGGACCTGCACCTCTCACTTCTTTGTCCCGGGTGCCCCTATCCTCGCCATCAGCACACATTGTGATCGGGTACTCGTCTTCCGGTTCAAGTTTGGGTCGTTTAGGAGGCGGGTCGTTGTCGCGGTCGTTGTCACAGGCCGTTGAATCGTTGGCTTTGGTTTGTGACAGTCTCCTTCCTTCTCTGTCCCCACCGTCTGCGACAAGTGGACTGTCTCTGGAGAAGTCACTGGTGTCAGGAAACTCGTCAGCACCATCGTTGTCTGAGAGGTGGTCGTCTGCTGCGTACACAAAGGGCAGCTCTTGGAAGGAACCTCCAGCCTGTCAAAGCAGATCACGTTTCATCATGTCAAAGCGGTTTATTGACGTAATAGTAGTAATGCAGATAGTGGAACGATTTCCAAGTAATGATCAGTTTACCTTTTTTCAAATGCATGCGCAGTTTTATTGAATTGCTTAAAAGAAGGGTATGCATGCATATCGCGCGCACGCACACCCACACACACACACACACACACACACACACACACACACACACACACACACACACATATATATATATATATATATATATATATATATATATATATATATATATATATATATATATGCATATAGACATATACACATATACTCACACTCATGCGCACGTGCACACACTCTATCAGAGTGACACAAAAACACACACAAGTGACAGACACAGACCAAACCATGCCACATCATACCAAATTAAACCACACACACACACACACACACACACACACACACACACACACACACACACATACACACACACACACGTGCGCGCTCATTCACACACTCACATATACACATAGACATATACACATATACTCACACTCATGTGCACGTGCACATACTACATTAGTGACACAAAACACACATAGACAGACACAGACCAAACCATGCCACACCACACTAAATTAAACTACACACACACACACACACACACACACACACACACACACACACACACACACACACACACACACACACACGACATCAAATCGCATTAAAAAAAAACTCGAGCTTCTCTCAAGAACTTCAAAACACACCTTTCTCACCTCAGTCACAGAAATGGCAAAAATGGAAAGGCAAAAAAAAGAAAATAGATAAATAAAAAAGCGTCTATCACCTATCTTTTACACCTGCACAAGAATACTCATTACGACAGGAAACCAGCAACGCTCAAAAGATTCGAACTCACAGTCAAGAGTTCATTGCGCTTCTTGCGCACGACGTCCTGCAGGAAGGAGTCCAGAGCGTCAAAGTAGGGCCACTTGGGAACGTAGGTGTCCACCGTCTCCTGCCCATACTCCAGCGCTTTGTCTCGCTTCACCATTTCCCGCAGGTAGTAGGTCCGCAGGTTACAGATCTTCTTCCCCACATCCACCTCTGAACATAGTGATACTGCAGTGTGGTGCTGTGTCAAACTGCATTTTATTATACTGTGTGGCTTCCATTAGCGTACAGTGTATTGTATTAAAAGAGTTCTGAGGAAAATCCTAACACTTCAAAAGAAACAACTGATCAATCAAAAATAAACACGATCAACCGATTAAAACAAATCCAAGAGAAAACAGAAATAAGCAATCAAAAATAAAACCACACCCAACAATTAAAAACAAACCGACAAACCCAAGGGAAAACGGAAATAGCATCCTAATTTATGAAAAAATAAAAGCAGTAATAAGACTTAGATGAACAACATACTTTTCTGCGTATTGTCAATTATCATTGTGATCAAAAACACTAAAAACCCATTCTTCCAGAAATAATTCCGGGTCCAAAACTGAACAAAGCTGGGAACATGATATCTATGACATTGGCCAAGTTTGTTACAAACTTGTTGCTGTTTGTATGTTTAATATGGAATATTGTCAATATTCATTCTAAGATTCTCCCCCCCCCCCCCCCCCCCCCCCCCCCCCCCCCCCCCCCCCCCACCACCCCCCCCCCCACCCCGGTCCATCTCGTCTTTCAGCTTTCATCCCTAATATTTGCATTTTAATCATGTAAAGTACTTCTGTATTATATATTCTTTCACATGAAATCAAGGCAAGAAAAAGCCTCTTTACTGTAATTGTTAAATCATTATCATTAATGCATTAAGTAGCAGTAGAAGTAATAGTAGTAGTAGTAGCAGCAGTACCTGTATTCATTATCAATTCTAATAGGTCCTCACCGGTCATTCCCATGGCATAGCCAATCTCTTCCCGCTGTCTCATTCTCTCCGCTTTGTTCAAGTAGTTGACGTCATTCCTGTCCCACAGTGCCCGATGCTGATGGAACAGCTCTATGAACTGCATGGTGCTGGTGTAGTTCATCTTGATGACGATGCGACAAGCCTGTTCTTCCCACCGCTTCTCTGGCCACTGTAACAGGGGAAATAACTGAATGACTGATGGAGTGTTTTCTGTAAGTGAAAGCTTTCATTGCTGGCTGTGTTTCATGTAATGCAACCGGAAAACTGTCTCTGACGGCATTTGTGTATTCTGTAACCAATCCCCTCATACTTCCCTCTTCTGACTCAGAAAGTCCTGCGGCGATGGGGGCGGGACGAAGCGACAGGTAGCGGTTACTACTGGCAGTCGTAGTTCCAAGCCTGCACGTAGGCGGCCTGGGACAGATGGTCGCTCTCCATTGTACCCGGGGCAGCAGTGGAGTTCGGTAGCATCCCAGGTGTCTGAGCAGCCCTTTTCAGGACAGCACTGCTCACCCTAGTAAGGGAAGGGACTAGAAAAAGGTCCTAAAAATTGCCTGCCCTATAACTAACTGGCCAGCATGCCGCTATCGGTGCATGGAACGTGCGCACATTGCTGGATAGAGAGGACACAACACGGCCCCACAGAAGAACTGCTCTTGTAGCCAAAGAGCTGGCGCGATACAGGATTGACATCGCTGCGCTCAGCGAGACTCGCTTTGCTGGGGAGGGAGCAATCTGTGAACCAGAGGGAGGCTACACTTTCTACTGGAAGGGAAAAGCAGAAGATGACGACAGACAGCATGGAGTTGGATTTGCCATCCGCAACACTCTGCTACTACACCAACTCCCTGATCTCCCCACCGGCATCAACGAACGACTGATGAAACTGCGCTTCCCCGTCGGTCGCTCCAGGCATGTCACCATCATCAGTGCCTACGCCCCCCACACAAGCTGTGAGGAAGACAAGGAGAGATTTTATGAAACCTTGGACACTCTTGTGAAGTCAACTCCTGCAAGCGACAAGCTAGTAGTCCTAGGGGACTTCAACGCAAGAGTGGGGACAGATCACCAGAGCTGGGAGGGAGTTCTGGGTTCCCAGGGAGTCGGCAAGATGAACAGCAACGGGCTACTGCTCCTGACTGTGTGTGCTGAGAACGGTCTCTCACCATCACCAACACCCTCTTCAGACTGGCCAACAAACACAAAACCACGTGGATGCATCCAAGGTCCAAGCAGTGGCATCTTATAGACTATGTCATTGTTCGACGGCAGGATACACGGGACGTGATGATCACCAGAGCCATGCGAGGAGCTGAGTGTTGGACAGACCACCGTTTAGTGAGGGCGGTCTTCAATTTTCACATAGCCCAGAGTCCAACGCAAGAAGCCCAAGGCTGCTCGATCAAAATTCAACATCTCAAAACTGCAGAACCCTCTCTTAAAAGAGAAATTCCAAACTCACCTAGATGAGACTCTGACTGCTCAGGGACCGCTGACTGGAGACCCAACAGAACAATGGAACCAGTTCAAACAGATGGTGACAGAGTCAGCCAAAGCCACTCTAGGCCTCAAGAAGCATGTCCACCAGGACTGGTTTGATGAAAACAATGACGACATCAACAAACTCTTAGAAGAGAAACACACTGCCTATATCAACTGGCAGAACGATCTATCCTCCATCTCCAAGAAGGATCGCTTCAAGCACCTCCAGAGCAAAGCCCAGAGAGAACTGCGCACAATGCAAGACAGCTGGTGGGACAGGAAAGCTGATGAGGTTCAACGATATGCCGAGCTGAATTACTCCAAAGAGTTCTTCAACTCGCTCAAGGCTGTCTACGGACCACAGAGACCCAGCACCACCCCACTCCTGTCTGCAGATGGCAAGACCCTGCTGAAAGACAAGGACAGCATCACGCAACGCTGGAGGGAACATTTCTCCACCTTACTCAACAGACCGTCCACAGTCGACTCTTCAGCCTTGAACGCTATCCCGGAGAAGCCGGCCCTGGAAGAGCTTGACCTCCTACCCAGCCTCGAGGAAATCACTAAGGCAGTGAAGCAGACGAGCAGTGGTAAGGCACCAGGCATGGACGGCATCCCAGCCGAGATGTACAAGGCAGCCGGTCCAGTGGCCCTGGACACTCTCCACGACATACTCTGCAGCGTTTGGGGGGAAGAAACCATGCCACAAGACTTTCGAGATGCCACTGTTGTCTCCCTGTATAAAAACAAGGGCAGCAAGTCTGACTGTGGTAACTACCGAGGCGTCTCCCTCCTCTCTCTCAGTCGCTGGGAAAATCCTTGCAAGAGTCATCTTAAACCGCCTGATCAGCGCTGTGTCAGAACCGTCACTGCCAGAGTCACAGTCTGGCTTCAGACCAGGCCGCAGCACCATCGACATGGTCTTCTCGGTGAGACAGGTCCAAGAAAAGTGTATTGAGCAGCGGATGGACCTCTACGCTGTCTTCATCGACTTAACAAAAGCCTTCGACACGGTGAACAGGGAGGCGCTGTGGGTCATACTCTCCAAGCTTGGCTGTCCGAGGAAATTCACAAAAATCATCCGCCTATTCCACGACGACATGGTTGGTCTTGTGCTTGTTGGGGGTGACAGCTCTGCTCCCTTTGAAATCTCGAAACGGTCAAGCAGGGCTGTGTCCTCGCTCCGGTCTTGTTCAACCTGTTCTTCACATGCGTGCTGAACCATGCCCTCGGAGATCTCGACAGAGGCATCTACATCAAGTACAGGCTGGACGGGCTCTGTTTGACCTTCGTCGGCTGAGCGCCAAGACCCGAACAGTCGAGAGACTTGTGACTGACGCACTGTTTGCCGACGACTGTGCCCTGATGGCACACACAGAAGCGGATCTCCAGTTCATTGTCAGCAAGTTTGCGGAAGCCTCTCGGCTTTTTGGCCTCACAATCAGCCTTGGAAAAACGGAAGTGCTCTACCAACCCTCCCCAGGCCTAACAGTGCAACCCCCCCCCCCACCATCACCATCGGAGGCACCACTCTGAAAACTGTCGAGCACTTCAAGTACCTCGGGAGCGTCATTTCCAGTGATGGCTCTCTTGACAGAGAAATCTCTGCCAGGATCAGCAAAGCCAGCCAAGCTCTTGGCCGCCTACTACGTACTCGTGTGATGACCACAAAAGCAGCATCAAGCTCGACACAAAGATCAAGGTCTACAAAGCTGTTGTTTCTCACTAGTCTCCTCTACGGCTGTGAGTCCTGGACGCTGTACCGGAAACACACGAAACAGCTTGAACGCTTCCACACGAGATCACTACGAGCGATTATGGGCATCAAGTGGCAAGAGACCGAGTGACCAACCTCGAAGTCCTGGACAGGGCCGGTCTGCTCAGCATCGAAGCCATGATAATGAAGGCCCAGCTTCGCTGGACTGGACATGTCATCCGTATGGAGCCTCACAGACTGCCTCGGCAGTTTGCTCTACGGAGAACTGAGGCAGGGCCAGAGACCCAGAGGCCGCCCCAGAAAGCGCTTCAAAGACTGTGTAAAAGACAATCTGAAGCACAGCTACACACGCCTGCAAAAGACCTAGAGGTTTGTGCCCAAGACAGAGCAGAATGGCGAAGTCTAACCAGGAAGGCCCAGGAAGAATTTGAAGACAACCGCCGCAACCACATGACTACTGCAAGAGAAAAACGCAAGGCCTTGGTGTCCTCCCCTTCCCACATTAGCCACGTTCAATTGCCCCGTTTCCTGTTACGGCAATGGAGAAAAAAAAAAAAAAAAAACCTTCTTGACAACACGTGAGCTTCTTGTAAAAGGATAAAACACGATTACTTGTGTTTCCTGTTGCAGGAGAAAGTGATTAATTACATGTTACCTAGACTGTTCAAATGAGGAAAACTAGTTATTTTTTTTATTTCTGCTAAAAAGCTGATTACACGATCGCGAGTGTGTTTAAGACAAAAGTAGGTGGAAGGGAGTGGGTAAAGGGGAAGACATGAGGGCAGGGGGGCAGGGGGGGGAGGGGGGGGGGGGGGGGGGGCGATGTCTTAGATTCCTTATGTATCTCTTGTAAGAGCGAAAACTCACTGAGCCTATTATCTTATGAACATAGAGGAAAATCGTTTCACTGTTTCTTATAAAAAAAAACAAACAAACAAACATTTCCATCTTGGTTGACATTACGTTTCCTACAACAGTAGAAAAAAATTATTACTTTCAAAATAGGCGAAGTTTCTTAACTACTTTTGTGTTTTCTGTAATGGGCAGAGACTTCTTGGTTGCTTCTGTGTTTCTTGTAACAGTTGGAGACTTCTGGATTGCTTCTGTGGTTACTGTTGCAGGTGAAGACTCCTTGACATCTTCTGTATTTCCTGTAACGAGTGAAGTCTCCTTGACATTTCTGTGTTTTCCTGTAACGGGTGAAGACTCCTTAACATCTTTTGTGTTTCCTGTAACGGTTGGAGACCTGTAACGGGTGGAGACTCATTGACTGCTTCTGTCACAGTATCATTTGATTAATTTGATCAAATAGTTTTGACAGATCAATGAAAACTGCACCCGTGATATTTTGCATCCTTGAATAAGAAAAATTCTACACAAAGCCGTTTTGCAAGAATGCTGTTTTCTACAGCCTGACAAGATATTCTGCACAAGTTTTCTTTTTTTCTGTTACCTATTTCTTCAGCAAGTAAACGCAGGCTAAACGGAGACAATGAAGATGAACAACGAGGAGGGACAGATAACCCTTTTGAACCTGCGCCCTGAAAAAAACAAAACATGTCCACTGTTGTATCTATCATAATCTCATTATCGAGCATGCACTTTTACTTTTGCTGTTTGTGTGCTCTCGTTCTTGCATGCGAGACCTCGACTGGTCTGTAACTTCCCAGCATGCTTTGGGCGCAATTAGGGGATTGAGCGGAAGCGAGCCTCCACGCATCAATGTATACAAGTGTCCACAATACAATCATCCAGTTCCTCTCTAAATACTGTTGTTCAGCGTGCTTATTGCAAGAACTTTGCTTGTCCTGAGTTCGCATACAATCCCCTGCAAACCATTACGTAGTCATAGCCTCAGACACTACATCCACCTACTGTGGGAGCATTATGTCATCCACCGGCGGATCTGACAAGGCATCCAGACCAGACTTGTCATCCACCGGCGGATCTGACAAGGCATCAAGACCAGACTTGTCATCCACCGGCGGATCTGACAAGGCATCAAGACCAGACTTGGAAAACCAAGACGGACCTTTACCATGTTGAATCCTTAGCAAAGACACAAGTGCTGCGCAACCAAACGAAAAAAACAAACACAAATTACAGGCAAGACAAAAACCAAAATTTTTTTTGCAGCCAGTTCGATGAGATAGGTGGCAGTCTGTTCATCATCCATTTTATTGTCTTGCCCAAAGACGACCAAACAGAGCAAAACGCGTTGTGTTTGTTTTGTAATTTGATCATTCTTTCGTTTCGAGGCGCAGTAATTCTGTCTTTGCTCTTGTTTCAATTTCCCGCTTGCAGTCATCCCACCCTCAACCCATGATGAAGGCAGCACGACATCAGCTGCCCTCACCACATGTTACAAGCTTCGGCCGTTCAAAAACAACGTGGAGTCTGTCCTACCATATGGCTGTGAGACGAGAGTGTCAGTGTTAGCATACCATGGAAACCGTGGACGTTCATCAACCGATGTCTGAGAACCAACCCGACGAAAATTAGGGTCTCCTAGGGAATGTCCATCCAAGACCTCCGGCAGAGGACTCAATAGGAGCCCAACGTTCAAGCAGACAGTGGACATAGACTGGCTGCAAGTTGCACCGGGAAACCTGCCAGTAGAAACACACACCAGGCCTTGGACTGGAATCCCCAATGTCAGCTTAAGACTTTGCGCCCCAAGAAGACGTAGCTGAGATCATGGAAAG
>JADBJO010005836.1:72452-139952 GCA_016801955.1 Conus betulinus
GAGAGAGAGAGAGAGAGAGAGAGAGAGAGAGAGAGAGAGAGAGAGAGAGAATATGTCAGCATGCGCGCGCGCGTGTGTGTGTGTGTGTGTGTGTGCGTGTGTGTGCGCGCGCCAAGACTTCAGCAACACACTCGGTCGTGTGTCCCGAGTCCATCCGACGATATTGGTGAGATGAATGGCACTGGTCATGACGGACCAGTTAATTGCCCTCAGACCGAAGTCTCCCTGGATCTCGGGGTTTGTTGTGCGCTGGGAAGAAAGCGAGCGCGTATGTTGCCGAGTGCCAGCCCACCACAGCACAGCACCGCTTCGTCGGTTCAACAGTTCTCAAAAACACGAGAAGTAAACCCACAAAGTGGACACTCGACAAGTGCGTATGCCATTTTGTTGTGGCTGCAGTGAACAATACACCACAAAACTGAGTACAACACATCAGATAATATGAATTGTCAGAAACCCCCCCCCCCCCCCCCCCCCCCCTTTCCCCTCCCCTCCTGTAGCGCTTCCATTCCCCCTTGCACATAGCTGGATACTACTGCTACTTACAGTAGGTGCTATACGGCCAGCGCGCGCCGAACTGTATTCATTCTTTGAACCGTTTGTGACATCTGGTTAGTTGGTATAGCTATGCATTTGTGACGTGGATCGATTTGATAACATAATCAGCAAAAAAAAAAAATTTTTTTTTTTCATCTTTGTCTTTGTCCCCCCCCCCCCCCCCCCTTCGTACCGCACACAGCTGTATATTGCATTATCCCTAAACAGAATGAAAAAGACAAAAAAAAAAAAAAAAAAAAAAAAAAAAAACGTATCCCTGTATCCCTTGTGCCGGCGGTTTATGCTAGACCTTGCGCGCGCGCGCGCGCGTGTGTGTGTGTGACACTCAATAAGATCTTTCCTGTAAAATATGAAGTTAGGAAGCAGTGTCCAGGTCAGTTCATCCCTTCAGTGTTAGGTCTACTCAATATGGTTTCTTCTGCGTCTTATGATTCCATCTCTTGATTTTCACTTTCCTGTTAGTGTATAAATTTATTCAATAATCTCACTTTTCTCACAGTTCAATGAATGCTCATGTTTGTCTTTTTCTTCTTCTTTTTTTTTCTTCTAAAAGACATTTAATTCCTTAGGCGCACGGTCGCAGATCAGTCCGATTTTCATTTGATTCAATAACAGTTAACAAGAAGCCAGAGGAAACCTGATGGTCAGTAAGCAACAACTCACGTGCACGCACACGCACGCACACATATACACAGAGGCGCGCGCGCGCGCGCGCACACACACACACACACACACACACATACACACACACACACTCCAAAGCATACACAACCACATCTATGGACTCTCCACTTCACACCTTGCATCGTTTCATTGATGCACACTTGCCAGTTCGTATACTTTTACCGTAAAAAAAGGTGGTCCTGAACTTCAGTCTTCTCTCAGTTGACGTGTTTGGTCATTTGTGTCTGTCACTGGAAAGGCCGGTAGGAGTCTGCCCCAGTCACTAGGAGTATTCGCAACGTTGGGCTTGAGCTTATTTCCATATTTGTTTGGTTGGTGGTGTGTTTCTTGTTCTTCCTTTCATGTGCGGACATCTTCTTGATGTTCAGCTCTGAATGATGGTCCATGGTATATTGGCTTTGATCTCGTTTGTTAAGATGGTTCTTAAGACTTCTTATCACATCATATTGTTGTTTGCCTGCCAGTGTGTCTGTCTGTTGTCTCATTTCTTTTGACACATGCATGTGCTGAACATCTATATGAGTCTCTCCGATGGAAAGCTGCACATCACTTCATATGCCAAGCAGGGCTTCCCATTCCACTTTTTTTACTTTTTGAAGCAGGTCCATGGAGTTAGTAGCATGGCTTGCTGATTTCTTAGCTGGTCTGTGGATGAGAGTCAATGTTCTTGTGTCACTGCTTCTAGCTCCATTGTTAGACTGGAATTTAACTGTATGCACCATTATCTTCCTGAATAGCTCGACCATTTTGCTTCACTGTGTATACCCAGCCTTGCTTACCGTTGATGACTGAACCGTTAGTATATGTGGGCCTAACAATATCTTCTTTTGTGCCGAGGTTTTCTACCTGCATCTGAATTTCTGCCTTGGTTTTGCCCTCTGGCCATTCTCGACAATGTCCTCCAAGCTCTGAAGCGATCGTAATTTGGCGGTGGGTGTTTGAAGTGGTCTGGACACTTTTGCCATTCCCTCGTTTCTTTGCGTTCTATAACTGGCACACAAGCTGTATATTGTCCTCTGCCTATCCCATCCATGATTTACCAGGTTCTAGACGAATGCGATTGTTTCCTTGACTTCAGCATGCAATGGATTTGGGGGTGGGGGTGGGGGGTTCAAGTGCTCTAAAATATGCCTTCACCTGGTCTAGCATGTGTCAAGCAGGTATCGCATAGTATCAATGGTGTGTCCCCAATTCATGGTTCCCAAGAAATGTCTTATTGTTTCATTTTGAATTCTTTCTAATTTAAGAAGATTGCTCTTAGTGTTGTAAGCCCCGATTCCTGAGTACCACTGCGTGACGGTCGGCAGAGAGGGCGCTGTTTCAATGCCTTTAGTTGCCTTTGCTTTTTAATGGCAGACAGATCCTGTTTGCATTTAAGGACGATGCCATAGTTACGTGGAAACACATGCTCGCATCCACTTTAATGTACACAGCTATGTACAAGGAGAGCAAATAGAAACCGGGTCACCACAACAGTGGGTCTTGGAGAGACATAGAATCTTAGGGATTTTTATTTTATTTTATTCATTCATTCATTTTTTTTTTTTTTTACTGATGATCAATGAGGATGAGGATGATGCTATAGTGTTCTACTCTGGTAAGAGACTAGGTGATAGAGCTTTACATGCATTCTTTTAGAATACATCCCAGTGTCTACAGTCTGCAGGACATTTGAAAAACACTCTCAAATCATGTTATTAACAGCCCAGTAGACCACAGAGGCTCCAGTACAGCTGCAGGATCACTGAGACGTTTTCATGAGGTAGATGTCTTGACTCGAAGCCACTTCCTGCCAGCTAGAGACACTAACTACGGCACCATGATGGTTTGTGTGCATTGAAAAAAATTATTATGATTATGGGAATGAGTATTATTTCATCTTATTTTATTTTTCTATTTATTAATTTTTGTCCTGTACAGAATCTTGTGGTGAGTATTCTTTTTTTGTACTTTTCATCAGATTTTCTTGAAAAGCAACCCAAGTTATTGACAATATATGCATAAGATGACTCTTATGTTTCTGATGTCTTCATGCTAGAAACAATAATCATTGCTACTCCTGTCAGTGACAGCTCAGATCTCTCTTTAATTTGAAAAAAAAAAAAAAAAAAAAACAAACAAAAGTTGCATGTAATGAGAAGGCATATGCAGTTGCCTCCCTTTACAGGTGGCATAAATCAATGTCCGTTTACTGCGGCTTTCAATTAAAAAAGGTGTTGTGTATTAAACAGGGTGTTTTAGTTCGATATGAGGCTCTACAGGATTTCAGCTGATTCAGTGCCATCATCTGACTCTACATACTGTCCCCACCCCCACCCCCTCCCACAGGGCCTATTAAATGGTATCCTACACAGGTTGGATCAGAACAGGCACCTTTGTACACTGCATGTGACCCAACAGCACTGGAGTGTCTCCTCTGTTGGGTTGCCTCAAGACTTGACATTGACTCTTCCTGTGAGTTGCTGAGCCAAGATAATTTGGCAGAAGAGAGAGAAAAAAATACCTGTCATGGTAAAGAAATTATACAAGAGTGAAGCGAGAGCATGCGAGTTCACACTATTAAATTACCAATCCAAAGATTTATCCACAGCAGCAGAGGAGGACGATGAAATGGATAATGTGTAACTATCAAAACGATGTAAACATTCTGCAATGAAACACATCAATAATCAACAAGAGCTGGAGCAGACGAAGACTGCCTCCTGGACATATACAGCACTCCAAAATCATGTGGACAACTGTGAGTATAAAGCAGGAGTATCTGCAACCCACATGGAAGAAACAGGCTGTACCATTGCCATCATAGACAGCTGCAGTGGAGTCATGATTCTCCCCTCCTCCATCACTAACACCACTACCTCCGTTCCTCCTCCAGTCGACTCTTCCCACAGGCATCAATAGCTTTGAGTGTATTGATCTGAGGGCCCACCCACTTTCAGGCAGGAGTGTTACAGCTTTGACAGCTTCACAACGTTAACCATAGTGCTTACTTCACATTGACACAGGACAGGGAATTAGATACAGACCCTTTAAAACAATCATGGACCCCCTCCCTCCATTTCTCAAGCCCCCCTCCACCTCCTATATGACTTAATACAACCCTGATGATTCTGTTTGATATTCACCGCTCGCCTCCACTAACAACTTTTGATATCCACCACTCACCTCCACCAACAACTTTTGGTATCCACCACTCACCTCCACCAACAACTTTTGATATCCACCACTTGCCTCCACCAACAACTTTTCTTTTTAATCAGCAAAAAATTGCAAGAGAAAGACACCATAAAGCAGTTTCAAATTTCTGTTTTTATTTCTTATAGTAAGCACTTTCACTAAAAATATTAGTAAGCAGATTTCTGGTCAATAAATAAATCTAAATTATCAGTATGAGATAATTTACAATAACACAATACCATACAAACTGAGTTTGTGTTTGCATGCATATAAGCAACCACCCCCATCCCCACAACAACATGACAATAGTCAAATAATCACAACCAGTGAATATCAAAAATGTATCAGTAATATTGCACACAAGCATAAAACAGAAAGTCTGGTGGCAAAACGATATTTCACATGAACTGGAAAGATATCAAATCCCTCACCAAAATAGTTTTTCAAACAAAATAACTCCCTACAAAATCATTATTGCACAGTCATTATTTTGAGCAAAACTGTCCCTGCACAAAGTCTATAAAAAAAGAAAAGTAGTCACAGCCAACTGACTTCTTTTAAAAAAAATGATTCTGTGTTACTGCCGATCTTCACAAGATTCAAAGCATGCACAGATCATAACCAGCAATATTACAAACTTTTACTGCGTAAGGTTTGCCATAGTTCTCACTTTAAGTTCATACAGGACAGTTGAATAAACCATATGAATGCATCTTAACAAGGTTTACATGACAAATATCAATTTGGCAAAGTAACAGGATATCTAAATTAACTTATCTAATTCACAAGGCTTAGCTATCTTGTACTTTTTTCAATCTGACAAACAAACAGGACAATTGAACAGACGATCAAGCGGAAAAAGGCCTACTGATGGGACTTGAACTGGGTTAAATTTGAAAAAGACAAGAGGGCAATTGCATAAAAAGCATCTGCTGAAGAAGACTTTGCCACAGGACTATATAGTGTTCCTTTCAATCTGACGAAGAAACAGGACAATTGAATAGACATTCAGTAGGGAAAGGCTTACCGATAGGACTAGAAGTGTTTTCATTTGAAAAAGCCACAGGACAATTGCATAAAAACACATCTGCTGAACCAGACTTAGGTACAAGATTATATAGTATTTATTTCAATCTGAAAAAGAAACAGGGCAACTGATTTGAGACATTCAGCGAAAAAGGCTTATCACCAGGACTAGAACTGGTTAAATCTGAACAAGCCACAGGACAATTGCATAAAAGCATCTACTAAACAAGACTTAGTCACAGGACTATATCATGCTTATTTCAATCTAACAAACAAACAAGACGACTGAATGATGACAATTTGAGAAAAAAGTTTACCGATACACTAGAAGTGGAAAAGGCAACAGGACAACAACAAAAAATACATCTAGTGAACAAGGCTTTGTCACAAGGCTAAAATGCTTTCTGTACCTGAAGTTGACAAAGCACCAAGACAAGTGAATATACAGACCTCTTGCATGATGCTTACAAGACAATGGAACAAGATAAGTGAATACACATACCTCTTGCATGACGCTAAAAAAGACAATGGTATAAGGTAAGTAAACAGACATACCTCTTGCATTAAGCTAAAAAGACAATGGTACAAGACAAGTGAATAGACAGACCTCTTGCGTGACGCTAAAAAGACAATGGTACAAGACAAGTGAATAGACAGACCTCTTGCATGACGCTAAAAAGACAATGGTACAAGACAAGTGAATAGACATACCTCTTGCATGATGCTAAAAAGACAATGGTACAAGACAAGTGAATAGACATACCTCTTGCATGACACTAAAAAGACAATGGTACAAGACAAGTGAATAGACAGACCTCTCGCATGACACTAAAAAAAGACAATGGTACAAGACAAGTGAATAGACAGACCTCTTGCATGACGCTTACAAGACAATGGTACAAGACAAGTGAATAGACAGACCTCTTGTATAACGCTTACAAGACAATGGTACACTTGAATTTGACAGAGCAAAAAGTGAAACAGAATAAAAGGATCTACTGACCTGACTATAGCACTTTTTTTTGCAGTTTGATAAAGCTCCAAGACGACTGAACAGGCATATAGAGCAGGGCTGGCTTGGGATAGTTCATAATGGCAACTAAGCTGGGTTTGGGTGCCTATAAAATGGCACCAGACTGACATCCCCTGCATTGCAGTATAGTCTAGGACATGGCCAACAGCTGCAGGTGATCTGTCAGGCAAAGGGGCCAGGTGGATCACTGTCTAAATCCAGCTGGAGATCCACCTGTTCTATGAGGCCCAAGTTCTTAGTGCCAATTTCAATTTGACGAAGTGACAGGACACTTTACTGAAACAAGTCAATTTCATAGACTTTGCTCCAGGATTATAAAACTTAATTTCTATTTGACAATGTAACGAGACAATATATACCTAATAACATTTAGCTACAGGACTTCAGTGCTTATTTCCATTTGATAAAACGGGAGTGCATTCTTCTTTCAATCTGACACAACAGCAAGACAAGTGAATGAACATGTTCACTGAATAAGATTCATCTGCAGAACAGTACACTGTTTATTTCAATTTGACAATGTTTGATGACATTTGAAATAAACACATCTACTGAGGCTTACAAAAACAACTGTGTCTGTTCAAGTTTAAAAATGTAACAGGGATAAATGAATACTCACGTCAACTGAACAAAATCTGCTTACAGGATCATCGTGCTCATCTCAATCAGAATGTGTCGAGTGTGTGAAGCATCTGAGTTTGAGAGGGTGTGTTGGTATAAGTGTGTGTGCTTGTACATCAAAGTGCGGATGTGTGCAAGCCCGAGAATATGTGAGTGCATATTTATGTGCATCTGCATGCATGTATGTATGACAGAGAGAAAGAGAGAGGGAGAAGGCGGGGGGATGGGAGTGAAAGAGAGAGAGAGAATATATACAGATATATATATATATATATATATGTGTGTGTAAGTGTAAGTGTGTGTGTGTGTGTGTGTGTGTGTGTGTGTGTGTGTGTGTGTGTGAGTGTCTGTGTCTGTGTATGTGTATGTGTGTGTGTTTGTGGCTCTGGGTGTGTTTGTGTGAATGTGTATGTGAGGAGAAAAAGAAACACCCGAAGGTGCTAGGGAGGACCCAGAGAAGCACCGTCTCCACCTGCCTTTAGAGCAGTCCTGTACCAACCTTGGAGGCCTGTGCTGCTGTGTTGACGATGGGTACAGGCAGTATGTTAATGGATCATTCCAATGAATGACTTTGTGCCATCCTCTTTTTTTCTTTCTTTTTTTTTTTTATTTCACATTCCTCAACTTTACAGGCTAAGTGTAACAATCCAGTTTCTTTGTTTCCTTGAGTGCTTAACTTACAAGCATGATATGTTTCCATCCCTAAAGTCTTTCTGTTCACTTCTATCAGATCAGATGATGGAGTTCTGTCCTGATCCTGAACGTCTTATAAAGTTTGAAAATAAAACAGATTTACTGTAATGCAGAGGTTCACATATAGTTCACATTGTCTTTAGCCCTGCTGATGCCTAAGCTATATATGCACTGAAAACAGGTCCAAATGCAAAATGACTCATTGATTAAACATAATGTCAAGAACACAACTGTCGAAAATATGTCAAAATCTGTGGAACTTGCTTGGGTGTTAAATGAGAGGGACTCCTGAATGGGAGCTGAATCTAATGTAGAAAGCATTCAAGGGGAAAAAAAAAGATGAAAAAAAACCCCGAAGAGACTTCTCCAAAAACCTCTTAATTGAGAAGGCATCCATGGAGAGATTTCACTGTACAGCAACAGACTTAGACAGAACTGGTTGAAACATCCAGCTCACAAATTTCAAGGTAGGGAAAATATCTAGAACCAAAAGCTCTCTCCCTTCCCCCCTTGCCCCCAACCCATCCCCACCTACCCCTCTGCTCATCATCCTCCTTTAACCCCCCCCCCCCCCCCCTGTCCCCAAACACTATCACACCCACTTTCCCCTTAAGAGTTATCATCTTAATAAATGACATTTTTTTGATAATTCAAATATTTCAGAAGGGAGTGGAGAATCGATACAGTAAAAAAAAATGCACATAGATAATCCATCAGACAATGTTTGAATGAAGATGTAATACTTCCACACAATTCAACAGAAACACATCACAGGCATACACAAGTACAAAGATATGTATTTGTAACATTACAGATTTGTCTGAACTGATGAGTATACTCATTATAACAAGGTTTTGGAAAACGACAATTCGAAGTCTCACAGATGTTGTCCTGAAAATCACCTGTCTAACTTGTTGAGCAATCAGATATGAAATCAATTTGTACACTGACACTCATATGCAATTTTGTTCTGAACCTAAATGGGTCATCTCCACATTCACCATCATCAATTTCACTTCAGAATGTGCAGTCACATTCCTTCGTACTTGTGACATGCTTCATATGCAGTTAAGACAGACCCTAACAATTTAATTCAAGTTATCCCTGATCAAACTTCTGCAGTTAATGTCTGTCTGAATGCACATGTGTGTAATGTGGGATCCTGTAAAATGTCAGGCTGGAAAACATACTACAGCCTCTGAAACTCTGCAAGGCGATATTTCATGACACTGATTGATCAATGGGCAGCATGTACATCTGCACTCCCTTATTCTATCAGTAAACTTGTTCTCATTGGGCATGTCAGAGTGGAAAGAAACTAACAGACTTGTTTATCCTCAGTGAGTCAGTCATTCCCCTGACTGCTGGGGTTGTTGGGGGGACATGATGAGGCAGCCACCCGTTTCTCTCCAGGCTCTTCTGTTTGTAGCTGTTGTGAAGAGATCTGGCATGGTCATTTTGGTCCAGTCTTTTACATTATCCGACCAACTCTTTCTCTGCTGTCCTCGTCTGCGCCCTCCTTCAACGGTGCCTTGAAGGATGGTTTTGGAGAGGGTGTTGTGACGAATGACGTGACCAAACCATGCCATCAATGTTTATCCTAACATTGCTATAAGTAATCTTTTCCACAAAATTCAGTTTTCCTTTTTCAATGTGTATGCTTTCAAAGCAAGAAACAAGGTCAAATTTGTCAGACTGAATAGTACTGTAGTTGATTTTCTAACAGCTATGATAAGTGTATGTTTTCTCAGACAGAAGAGTATTTGGTTTAATCCCTGTCTCACTGGAATGCCTTAGAGGAATTAAACCTCCACACTTTTTTGTTATATTTCTTTGTTTTTTTTTTTTTGGCCTGTAACCTTAACCTCCAGCACTTATACCCCATTTTCTTTTTGTGTTGTTTTCTGGCCTGTAGCCTTAACCTCCAGCACTTATACCCCATTTTCTTTGCTGTTTTTTGGCCTGTAGCCTTAACCATCAGCACTTATACCCCATTTTCTTTGTTGTTGTTTTCTGGCCTGTAGACTTAACCTCCAGCACTTATACCCCATTTTCTTTGTTGTTGTTGTTTTATGGCCTGTAGCCTTTTACCTCCAGCACTTATACCCCATTTTCTTTGTTGTTTTTTTTGGCCTGTAGCCTTAACCATCAGCACTTATACCCCATTTTCTTTGTTTGTTGTTTTCTGGCCTGTAGACTTAACCTCCAGCACTTATACCCCATTTTCTTTGTCGTTGCTTTTTTTTCTTATGGCCTTTATCCCCAGGCTACTCCTATGTTTCTGCATGTAGTCAAAAGTAGCAGACTGAACAAGACAAAATTTGATGCATGAGTCATTGCTCAGATATCAAAGCCACCATCAGTTTGGACACCCAAAAAACACCACACTTACCTCCAATGGGCTGATCACCACTCCAAAAGCTCTTCTTAAGACTTTTCCCCTCCTACTACATTTTTTTTTTCTTTCTTCTTCTTCTTCTTCTTTTTGTTATACACTGCATTCATCATTTTTTTGCAAAAAGTGTGTACAGAAGGTAGAATAAGGCTTATGCTGCATGGAAAGAAAGACCTGAACTTGCCTTCCTATGCAACATGTGTTTGCTCTTTGGGAGTTATAGGGTTCCCATCATCTTTTCACAAGATCAAAGATACCCCATCACTAGTTGTGTATCTGGACGATCTGTTTCTTTGTGCTCCTTCATTTGAATAAATGTGAATAAAATTACATGCTTTTCTCTATCTCCTGCCCCTGCTGAGACTTTCAACTGTGTGGGAAAAAAAAAATCCTGTATCAACACTGCATATAATGCTTCTATGTATTAAAGTAGACTGGCTGCAAATGCTTGTGATGACGAACAAAGCTAGCACTGTCAGGCCATTGGATATTATACAAGATCATCTGAAGAGAAAATCTATGACATTAAAGCAAAGCACTGCAGGAAAAACAGAAAATTAAATGCTTTGGGTTGCTTTGCATGTGCACATGTGAAGCACATTCAGAGCTCAACAGGTGTTCTATGCCCCTCACCATCCAATTCTTTACATAAACAAAAATTCTGATCTTGCAAAGAATGGTTGAGATAAAATGTACATAGATCTGTCTCCTTTCTTTCTCTTCTTTTTTTCCTTTAAAAATGTAGGAAGTGAAACCTGCCTTTCACACACAACAAATTCCATCCACAATTTCAACACATGTGACGTGGATATCACAACACTTGAATGTCATTCACAGAAAAACGACGGCCATAGCAAGTTCCAGACTTTTTTTTTTTTTCTTTTTTTACCTGCAATCAGTGCACAGACCAAGAATAAAAAATGAAGAACACTGATTTCTCTAGACCCTGCTTGAGCATGGAAGGTAATGCTCCACTACATTCCCATTTACCGACATGTTTGCAAATTTTGCTCAGCACAGCCATACCTTTACTACCACTTTAAAAAAGGTTTTGAATTAAAACGACTTGCCATCCTGCATTTCATACACAGTACTAATAACATTGATCTTTAACACTGCACAAAAGCAAATGACCTGTGCATTTTGGGTTACTTTGGACTAAAGAAATGTGAATTAAATGTATGTATGTGCATGTGTACATGCATGCATGAGGATGGGTATGCACCAGGCTTGAATTTGCGCATGCAGTCATTTTTCTCCAGCTGCTAATGTGCATTAAACACAGCAGCATTAAAAAAAAAGTTCTCTGAAGTTCTTTACCATGATGTTCTACATCCATAATATTTTGGATATCAACAAAGAAATTTTGCATCTTTAACAGCATTCTCATAAAACATGCGACAGGTGTGTAAGCATCGGAAGCGGATGAATTTGCATTGTGTATTGCAAAAAAAAAAAAAAAAAAAAAAAACAAACTTGCATTAATTTTAATTTGCAATAATGCAAACTTACCAAACTTATGTAAAGAATCAGGTGTTCATAAAAAGAACACTAAATAAACACCACAAAGAACCTCATCATAAGAATATTAACAGTATATAGAAATCTGAAATCACACACACAAAAAAACCTTTTCCAAAGAACCCTATTAAACTAAAAAGAAAAAAAGGGACCCAATCATCCTAATACAGGATGGAAACTTGAAAGCACACAACTCTGAAAATGCAAAGACCTATGTATTAATACAAAGAAAAATGTTTAAATGTAAAATAACAGCAACAAACTTGCTATAGTACAGAGAACCAAAGAGGAAAACACATATGATCCTTGTAATTATGCCAAGAAACTGCAATAATAAAAAAAAAATTAATCATGCAACAGCATGGAGAACCATGAAAAAGATTTTTGACCACAGAACCATAAGTTACACAGACATCCCTACAATAATACAGAGAACCCTGCAATCATACAAAGAACATAGTAATACTACAACTGTTTAAAAAACAACAACAAACAAACAAAAACACATACCTCCTATCAAAAAAGTCTGTAACCATAAACAGACCCTTCTGATACACAATTTGTGGCATAAAAAACTGAAGCAAAAAGTCTCCAGTGATATTACAAAGAAAACAACAGTTATGTAAGAACAGTATCAAGCTTTGAGCAATGTCTAACAACCTGTGAAAAGCTGGCCACAGAAGCAGATCTACCTGAACCTTAGGCTTTTTAACTGAAATAACCTCCAAAAGAATGATCACATATGTAGATCCATTTGAGTCGTGAAATGTTAGGTCAAAGTAATCTCCAAACACATGTTCAAACTAACAGACCTAATAGGGTTTAAAAAGCTCAGGCAAAATATTATCCAACAAAATATTCTGACATGCAGATCTAATTCAGCATCAGTATGTTATACTGAAATAATCTCAAGTAAAATAATCACATATGCAGATCCAGGATCTTGGAATGTCAAAATGTCCACACTAAACAGATCTTCCTGAGCTTCTGACTTTTGGATCAAAATAATCTTATAAAACAGCAACAGAGCAACTCTAACTCATCAAAGTTACATTGCAAGGTTGCATAAAAAAAAAAAAAAAAAAAACAAAACAAAACAGAAAGCAATAGTCACACAGGCAGATCTATCTGACCTGACAATGTCAGGTTGCAAAGTGAAACGACTGCAGGTGGAAATCTAAACAAATCTTAAATAAATGTCAGCGAACCGCCCAGAGAAACGTGGACACGAGAGTCATAAGACAAACCACAGGTTTGTCTTGTGACTCGTTTGTCCACGTTTCTCTGGGCGGTTCGCTGACATTTATTTAAGATTTGACAATGTCAGGTCGAAATAATCTTGGGAAAAAAAGGTCACACATACAGTGTAAGTTGAGGTTCAGAGTGTCGAATAGAAATACTCATAAGCAAAGGAGAGACACAATCATATGTATCTGTTGGGAGAATGTATGATTAAAATAATTTTCAGCTAAATGGTCAAACAAGCAGATCTACCTAAGCTCAGAATATTGGAGCAAAACAGTTTCAAACATATGGTCACACAAAACAGATCTACCAGAACTTAGGCAGTTGGAGTGAAATAATCTTGAACAAAACGGTCACAATAGTAGAATTATCTGAACTTTAGACAGTTAGAATAGAATGAAACAATCTAAAAGAAAGTTAAACAGGCAGATCTATCAGAACTTTAGAATGTTACACCAATTGCTCTTCAACAAAACTTTCACTCATGTACATGTACCTGAGCTTTAAGTACTGGAGCCAAATTATTTCTAATAAAATGGTTACATAAGCAGTCTAAATTAGCTCTAGAATTCTTTTATCTCCAACAAAATGATAACAAGCAGATCTACTTGACCAGGAGATATCATATCAAAATACTCTCTAACAAATATGCTCACACAAGTACATCTACTTCAGCCTTAGACTGTTAGATAAAAGTGATCTCACACAAACTATCAATGCAAGCAAACCTAACTAAGCTTTACAGTGTTAAACTGAAATACAAATGGTCACATACGCAGATCTAAAGGAGCTCAGAATGTTGGATCCAAATAATCTGTAACAAAATGGACAAAACCCCCTAAATCTGAACAACACCACACAGTCTATATAACTGCAGATGCTTGAAAGGTTTACCTTCTGCCACTTGAATGATTATTTCAAGTCTTTCTTATTTAGCACCCACTATCTCACATGGGTGTTTCAATAACAGAATACAATCTTTCTTTCTTATTTAGCACCCGCTATCTCACAATGGGTGTATCAATAACAGAATGCAATCTTTCTTTCTTATTTAGCACCCACTATCTCACAATGGGTGTATCAATAACAGAATACAATCTTTCTTTCTTATTTAGCACCCACTATCTCACAATGGGTGTATCAATAACAATACAATCTTTCTCATTTAGCACCCACTATCTCACAATGGGTGTATCAATAACAGAATACAATCTTTCTTTCTTATTTAGCACCCACTATCTCACAAAATGTATCAATAACAGAATGCAATCTTTTCAGAATCATTGTTTTCCCAGATTTTAAGTTGTTGGTGATGGCAATAGTGAAAGTGTGTGTGTGTGTGTGTGTGTGTGTGTGTGTGTGTGTGTGTGTGTGTGTGTGTGTGTACTATTTTTTTAGTAGTTCTGTGTAAAACTTTTGTTGCTTTTCTCGTCTCACCTTCCTTATCGACACAGCCGCATTTCTTCCACAATTGTCACAAAAATGGCTGCGCTGCGACTACAAAAATATACTCTTACATGATTTGATAATTTCAGTGGATTGTAATTATCACATTGTCTAAATAAAAAGCAGAACTGAAGGAAAAAGGAACTCAAATTCACATTTTCATGCCACTGTCCACCCATATTATTTTACACAAGCTTGCCCAGAGTCTGAGAGAAGCGTAGTGCTGTTGCTAGGTCCATGCGTAAATCATTTTGCAGAGTTCTGTAGAAAAAACTCTGGTGCTACTTTGCGCACACGGCGCATCTCCAATAAGAGTGGTCCATCAATAGATGTAAATCTGAAACAAAAAACCAGGGCTGGACAATTTTTCATTTAATTTTACTTGAATTAAGAAAAAAAAAACAACATTTTCCTTCTCTCTTTACGAAAAGTATTAAATAAGAACAATGTGCTTGTGTTTACACAAAAAAAAAAAACAGTAACTCAACAAACATCAACATTCTTCTTGCCCTTTAACTCCATCCCACATTCTCCCTGCTCTCTTTCACTCTGCATATGGCGTGCTGGATGGGCTGTACTAAAGGCAACATCTCTCTCCCTCCCTGAATTTGTCTGTCTCGTGTTCAAGTTTCCCCTTTTCACAGACAGATATTCCTGTTGTCTGGCACAGTTTTGTATGACCAAATATAATCCACCATTGAATAAACTACACTTTTTGAATGAACGGTCAGAAAAGTACAAACAGTGGCACTGGTGACAACCTGTGTCATCCATTTGCATGTCCACAATTTGTTAAGCCCTTTTAAAAAAAAGTTACCGCAAATCTTACACAAGATTTCCTAATTCTTTGAAAAATGAGGACATAACTTTATTAAGTGATTTATCAACACTAGAGACAGATAAACAAAAAATATAATGATCAAGAAAAATACATCCTCTTCAATAAGCACATGTACACACACACACACACACACATATATATATAGATAAACAATAAGTTGTCAACACCGCCCACAGAGTTAATTTTTTATCCAAGCTTTCGCCAAAAGGCTTCTTCAGGAACCGATGCTACTTGCATCTCCTTAGCAGCGATGACATTAATACTATTGTATAACATACAATAGTATTAATGTCATCGCTGCTAAGGATGTAGACTACATCAATATAAAAACGACGTCACACATTTTCTTTTTTTTCCCCTGTAGATTACCTTCCACCACACCCTGTACCCATCCCCCACTACATCTTGCAGAGTCCACCTTCACAACACCCTGCAGAGTCCAACCTCCACTGTGTACCCCGCAGAGTCCACCATTCAATACACCCTGAATAATCCACCTTCCACTGCACATTGTGGAGTCCACCCTTCACTCCATACTGCAGAGTCTACCTTTTCACTGCACCCCGAAGAGTCCACCTTCCACTGCACCCTGAATACTCCACCTTCCACTGCACTCTATAGAGTCCACCTTTCATTGTACCATTCTAATACAGAACCCTGTTTCTCATTCTGTGCATGCTGTTGAGTTCTGTACAGGAGTTGAGACCCTTAAAGACAGTCCCCAAATTGGCCTGCCAGTAAGTCTCCCTGTCTAGGAGTTTGTCTTCAGATGCAACTCGTTCGATGGGATGGATGAACGAAGTAAGGAAAATGAGTGATCGATATTGAACGATACTGACTGGATGACACGGGAAATGACTGAATGAAGCACCAGCTGGCAGCTCTTCAGTCAGCACTACCCAGGTAGGCAGCCCGTTATGTAAACGAGTGTTGATTGTAAAGCGCTTAGAGCTTGGCGTCTAGCCGAGAATAGGCGCTATATAAGTATTCATTATCATCATTATCATGAAAAGAAAGGGCAGAGCCTTATCTTCAGGGTGCTCAGTCTGGGCGAGGTGTCTGGCAACCCCACATCGCTGGGCCATTTTCTTGTTGCAGTCTGATTTATGATTGGCCCACCTTCTTTTGAGGTCCTTGGTGGACCCAACATACCATGAGTCTGGGTGGTTCTGACATCTGATGACATAGATGGTATTTTTTGTCGAACAGGTGAGGTGCTGTCTGATGGGCAAGTAGCGTCCATCCCATGGGTTTCGTAGCCCAATCAGGTCACTGGAATGTGCCAAAGGTCACATCGGCGGGCACAGCATACAAAAAACCCAGGTCTGTTTATGGGGTCCATGGAGAGGATGTCGACGTGGTACTGTAGGTTTGTACATTTCTGCCAAGTTGCGTCTTCTCCTATCAGCACCAATGAGCATTTCTTCAGGGAAAATGGTCCTGTTTTTTGGATTGGAATACAGGATGTGTAAATTTTGTTTAATGATTTGTCTTTTAGATGGTAACCGTGGGTCATACTGAGTGACCCAAGCCAATTTCTTGGGTTTGGGTTGTCTCTCTTGCCTGATGAGAACACCTCAGTCTCTGTTAGCTTCCCTTTTGAGTTGTTCAAGTGCTGCCTCAAATTTCCAACCAGCAATTGTAAAATATTTGGCATACTCTCTGAGTCTCTCTTGCAGTCTGTCATCTTCACTGCATAATATTCTCAGCCTGGCGCCAACACCTGTTATAAGACCCTTGAACACTGAAGGAGGGTGACAACTGTTCTTTGGAAGGTAACTATGGCGATGTTTGGAAAAGACATCTGTCTTTATGGCACCATCAACTATTGATGTATGTATGTGTGTGTGTATATATATATATATACACATATACATATGTGGCTAGAAATTCCCAAGTAAAGTTCAGCTGGGGACAAGTAGATAAGAAAATCCTACTTATAACCCCAAAATTTCTACTTGCCCCAAGTCAAGAAATGGATAATAAAAGTAACTATTGGTAGTGCAGTGACAAATCAGTAGACAGCATGTTGTGAGAAATATGACATAAATCTATGTATTCGTTCACCACAGTATAAATGGAAAAAAAAAGATGTTTTTTACTGCATTTAAAAGTGTAAGCTTATAAAAAAAAAATAAATAAAAAAAAATTGTCATGTTTTCACAATTCACGCTATCCTGGACAGCAGTTGAACATGTTCTTATAGCTATGGCAATTTGATGGAATTGGTAAATAGTGCAAGCCATCTGTAATATTTGCTTTCAACATTCGTGCAAATTGCTTTGTTGGAAAATAACTGAGAGACCATAAATCCTCGTAAAATTCATTCAAGCAAATAATGACACAGTGAAACCATAAACAGTCGGCAACTTTGAATAACCTAGACACTTAACACCATAATCACTGGATCTTAAACCTCACAAGAAAACATCCTTGAGCATTTAAAGCACAGAACACCAAGAGAACATGGATCAGATCTAGCCAGATACCTGTCAGAGACTTGAGGCAACTTGTGATCAGCCAACCACTTCACAACGTCACTGTGTGACCACTGCTCCACAGCTGCTTCCTTCCCACAATCCCTAGATGAGTCTCGAGAGGCAGCATGCCTAGACAACATTCGCAGGCTCTCTCTCCTCTCCAACACAATCTCTCTCCTCTCCAAAGTCGCTGTAAGCAAGCACAGTTTGTTGATGAGAGAGTAATATACTTATATATAACCTGAATGAAAAATGTTTCACTTATTCCATTGTTTCTGTTTATGAAAAGTGATCGATACTACACATCTTACAGCACATACAAAGGGAAAGAATCTGACTCAAGTACAGACTTGAAAACACACACACACACACACACACACACACACACACACACACACACACACACACACACACACACACACACACACACACACACAAACACACACAAACATACATCCACACACACACACACACACACAATCCACAGAAAATCAGACAGTTGACATCAATGAACAATTTCAATCACTGAAGCCCCCTTCATTCACAATGGTCGAGCATTCATTATGATCTGGAACTTACTGTCAGGCTCATCCCCATTGGATGTCTTTGGCACAGGCAGGTGAACTTTGCCCCTCTGACCCAGCTCCTTGACCAATTTGGGCAGGTTGCTTTTAGCATCATCATCGCTGCTGAAGTCAAAGTATAGACGAGACCCCACTAGTATCCCAAGCCAGCCATCAGGGCGTATCCTGGCTGCAGGCGTAACGGAATGATTTCTTTGTGGAGACGAAAAATGTAACTCGGATTCTGCAAAACATGATGGGTGAGAATATTAGATGGAACTAGCTTTTGCTTCCTCTGATTTGATGGAATCCAGTATGTGATTCTGTAAAATGATGGGTGGAAATATATTGGATTTTACTTGACCTGACCTGACTGCATGAATCCAATGTTACCCTTTGACCTGGTTTCTAAGGGTCATTTAGAACCTATGCAATTACTTTTGGCCATTTTACAATTCTTGAAGGTCATAATGAACTTGAATTATTGTGTGTGGTGGATGTTCACAAATAAATGAAATGCACTCCATAAAGATCACACAGTACAACCTCTGAATTACAACCTCCCCTAACCCATAACAAAAACAGATCTAAAGAGGGAGGGGAGTATCTGTCAGCAGGTCAAAATAGTAGAGACAAAAAATTCCTGAATACCTCTAGGAGGGAGACCTGTTTGTGAAAGTCTTGATTGGGAGGTCTTACTTCAATGAAGTTGAAGGAGGTGATGGAATCAAATGGATACAATTATTATTATAACTGTTATTATTGTTATAAAGAGTACTTAAATAGTGTCTACCCTGGGTCAGAGACCAACCTCTACGCGCTTTGTAACCCCTACTCTCATTTGCACAACTGCATGCCAACTTGGGTAGAGCCTACTAAAGAGGTGCCTGCTAGTGCTGCATTCAGTCATTTCCCTTGTCATTCAGTCAGTATCAGTCACTCATTTTCTCCTTTCACTCTTTAGATTTTTCATGCAGGATGCATGCTACAAGTAACGTGTCATCCACACCAACGGCCAAGTGGGGATTTTGCGAGTAATCATTGTATTATGGATGAAATCAGCTTCTTCATGGAAAAAAATCACTTTCGTACAAATAGGGTCTTTTTTTTTTTATGTGTGTGTGTTGTGTGTGTGTATGTGTGCGTATGTGTGTGCGTGTGTGTGTGTGTTAAGAACACCAGGTGCCCAGTTGGTTGGAGCACTGAGCTCACAGTCCAATGCTGTGAGTTCAGATAACACTGGCGGGCGGTCAAACATAAAAATCAGCCATTTTTGCTAGCCATCTCAACATGTGTCATTCTGGTGATGCTGTGTAGTGAAAGACTGGACCCTTCACCCATTCCCTTGGGATGGTTATCCACGTCTGTAGCCAGGTTGCCACAGATGGCAGTTAGTAAGGTAAGGCAATGTTGCTTACAGCCCAGCCGACTGCAAAGGGCCACATCAGGGCTGTCACCGCGTTAAAATCAACTCACAAGTCATTCATTCACACAACTCTTTAAAATACATCTTCTAAAAACCCACCTAAAATTTTGTTAAAAATCTTTTCACTATAAAATCTCAGATCCGATTAAAAATGTTAATCTCTTTGAAGAATTCAAAGATCGCATCAGGTGGAACATCTCTGAACAAGACTGTGACGGACCGTTTCCCGTCGGTCACAAATTTTTATGTAACTGTGCTAACCGGAAGGTAGTCCTCCGGAAACCGGTTGAAAAGTTTACCTGACTGCTACTCACCTGCGCACCATTAAAGCCGGGTGAGCTGAACAGGTTAGGCAGTCTCTGTAGTGATTCCAGCTATGCAGCTTTCCAGAAGGCCGAAGAGGGACCCAGCTGTTTTTTTTCGTAGCAGTCGGGTATTTATCATTCAGTATTTATTTGTAGCAAACCGAAACCGTATTCCCGTTTAGGAGCGACTGAAACTTCCTCAGTGCACTTGTGAAGGTTTGGTTTAGAAAAGAAAAATATTTGCTGTGTTCTGTTGTCCTATGACTGGATAGGGTAACAAAACGAAATGCTGTCGGAAAACATGAAGTGATTGTTAAAGGAAGTGGTCTTCTGAAAAAAAAAAAAATTGTTTATTCTGTGACTTAATTATTTATGAACTTCATGATGAAAAAAAGTGTGATGTGGTTTGCGAAACGAGGGACAGTTTTGATGCTATGGATAATAAGCTCCCAGAGTGAGCGACAGAGACTTTGTATATGATTTTTGATGTGGATGAGTATTTAAGTCACTCTTGATATGAATACTGAATAGCTGTGTGTTGGTAAACAAGACTGTGTGTGGAAATCTTTTCTTTATATGTATTGAAGTAGATGAATCTTTTGGAAAAAAAAAACAACAACTTTTAAAATCTGGTGATTGTATGAATTGAAATGAACATTCTTGTCATTATACAAGAGGAAGAAATGAATATTTGTGACATGACGAAAGACAGTTTGATGAAAAAAAATCTTCAAGTGTGTGTAATGAATTCTATTCATGGTTTATTGAAGAGGGTATAAGTGGGAATCTTTCCCCAATTTGGAAAACTTGATTCTGAAAGGTTTATATTGAAATCCTTTCCTGTGTAGTGCTGTGATTCCGGAAAAGGTCATGTTGTAGTATTATAATTCCGGAAAAGGGAATCTTGTGTTGAAGAAGGAATATGCTGATGTTTGTGTCTCAAGTGGAATATGTGGCTAATGAATATGAACGTAGTCGTGATTGCAATGAGTAGTAGTCATGATAATCAAGGTAGTTAATCAGTTTCCCCCAGGTAGATGTGTTCCCTGGACTGAGGGGGACTGGCTGCTACTGTGTGAGGGTCAGGGGTTCGTAGATGTGTCTACCCCCTTCTCCACCGTGTGACGGTGTGGAGAGGTTGGCCTGAGTGCCGACAATCTACCCTACCTGCCACTGCGCCCGGGGACCGACTACTCGCTGAGCCAGTTGGGCTGGAGACGCCACTGCTGCCAAGCCAGAGTGCTGCTCCTGAGTTTTGAACCAGCGACCTGTTGGCAAGGCCGTCGCTGCGTTCTGTGCTTCTGTGTGTGTGTGAGCCACAGTTCCTGTGTGAGACTGTCACCCTGTCGCCGGCAGAGACGCCGTGAGTGAGTGCTAGTTTTTTTTCTTTGAGCCACAGCTCTGACGTTCTGCAAGTTCTGTGTCAGACTTGACGCTGTAGACGTTGTCGTCTTTATCGTCGTCGTCTTGTCGTCTTCATCCTCTTCATCGTTTCGTCGTCGTCGTCATCGCCGCCATTGTCGTTGGAACCAGCAGTGACAGTAGATAGTGAATCATATATAGATATATTTTGTGTCGTGCGCCCTGCCCTGTTTGGTGTATTTGAAATATTAATATATACATATAGTTTGTGTGTACGCCTTGTGGTTGGCATGCCGACTATTCATGATGTTGCATTTATTATATGTTTGTCTGATGGCTCAGGCAGCACAAAACAGAAAAAGAGTTGTTCTGTTGCCTGGCTGTCAATGTTCGGTGAGTGGGTGTGTGTATATGAATTAGAAAAGTCGTGCATGCATCCATAATTTCTGTGTGAGAATCGGAGAGTCAGATACCCGCAGACACCACTCATTCTATCCGTAACAAAGATCTTCATGGAACCTGCTATAAAATGTTTGTCTCACATCATGTAAGTCCGAACACTCTACAAGAATATGTTTCACTGTGAGTGGTACATGACAAGGAATGCACCATGGAGCTTCTTCACTCTTCAAACGGTATGAATGAGTAAAATACGAATGGCCAGTGAGATGGCTTAAAACTGTTTCTTCTTTGCGACCACCAGAGGTGAATGAGAGGAACTCTCTTTAAGTTTATACAGATCTGAAAGAGTTTGTTATCCCTCTGTATACTCCAGTCCTCCCGCCAGAGGTCTCTGACATAATCATTAACTTTTGGTTTTTGATCTGTGTAGGGGATATGTATGTTAGACAGTTTTCCCTGTAGTGACATTCTTGGCCAAACGATCAGCCATTTCATCAGAATCCTGTTGAACTGACTTAACAATGTTGTTGATTTTAATGCTAAAGAGGGCAGGAGACAGCATAGCTCCCTTGTGGAACACCCAACTCCTGCTCATGAACATCAGAGAGAGTTGTGACAACCCGAACCTGAAACTGTCATTCTGCAAAAAAAATTTTTAATACAAAGTGGAAGATGACCCCGAAAACCAAGAAGTATCCCAGATTTCCAGGTGGTATTGTAGGCTTTTTCCAAGTCAAAGAAAATAGCTACTGATGTGTTGTTTACTCATAAAGGTGTTCCGAAGCGCTGATTCCAGACGGATCAAATGGTCCACTGTAGTTCAATGTTTGTGGGAACCACACTGTTCTTTCGCCAGAAGGCTGTCGGTTTTGAGTTTCCACATGAGTCTAGCACTGACCATTTTTTCCATCAGTTTGCATATCTAGCTGGTCAAAGTTATCAGATGGTAATTTGATGGATTCGAAAGATCTTTTCCAGGTTTGGGTATAGGTATGATGAGGATTTTCCCCAAGGGTGTTGGAAAACACCCTGTGGTCCAGATATGGTTGAAGACTTTCTGAAGGGTCTGGAGACAGCTTTCTGGGAGATGTTTCAAGAGCTGATAGTGGATCTCATCCAGGCCAGGAGCAGAATCATTGCAGACTTGCAAAGCTGATTTCAGTTCATAGATCGAAAATGGCAGATTGTAGGCTTCAGTGTTGTCCGATGAGAAGTGACAAGGAGATTTTTCTTTTAGAAGTTTGTTTTTCAGAAAAGCAGGCATTTTATTTGTGGAGGAAGAGTTCTTTTTGATAGCTGAGGCCAGCTACAGCTTGTTTATCTGTGATCAGGGCTTCTGCAAGTTTCAGGTGATGGATAGGAGGATTTGTATTTTTTTTCCATTAATTTTCCTGATTACTTTCCATACTTTCTTTTTGGAGGTCTTTGCCATCAACTTGGAGCAGACGTCTCTCCAAGACTGACGTTCACACTTTTTGAAAATATAGCGCGAACAGGCACAGAGATTTTGGTGGGCCCTTGTGTGAGGTATTGGTGGCCTGCGACAGCATGTTAAGCCTTCTAACGTTGATTGTGGATTTGCTGGCACTCAGCATTAAACAGGGAGTTTTCGGCATCTGAGGTTTGGTAGTGGTAGCTGGAATGATGTTCTTGGCACAGCTGATGATGATGTTCGTCAAGGTTTCAGCAGGGTCAGAAACTTTGAAGAACCTTATCTTCCACTAATTGTTTTTGTATGTTCGAAGCAAAAAGATCCCAGTTGGCTTTCCTAAGGTTAATATGTTTTGGTAAAATATGTTCTGATGTTGTATGTCTCAAGACTATTGGAAAATGGTCACTTCCATGTAGATCATCATGAACACTCCAATCAAAGTCCAAGACTTGTGAGGGATCGCATACTGACAAATCAATGCAAGAAAGAGTGCCATTTGAAGAATGCAAATATGTTGGAGCCATCATTCAGACAACACAGCTCAAGCTCAGAGAAGACATCCTCCAGATGAAGACCTCGGGGAGAGGAGTCTACACTGCCCCAAAGAGAAGAGTGGCCATTCAGGTTCCCTAGAAGCAAGAAGGTCGTGGGAGTTCTTCCATGAGGCTAACCAGCTCTTGTCGACTGACAGATGAGGTATGAGGTATATACAAGGGACAAACTGTCACTGTTTTATGTAGAGAGATTCTGGCAGCTAAAGCTTGAGAGAAGATTTAAGGTTGACAGGACTGAATAACAAAGATTTGTGGATGAGTGACGAGACCCCACCTGAAAATCCAAGACCTGCAGGTTGGGCTGGTTCAGGAAGTACATTAAAACCTGAAAGAGAAAAGACTTCTTTTTATGCATCTACGTCTCCTGAAGAGCGACTCGCTACAGCTCGCTTTAAATCTCGGCAAAGAAGCTGAAGCTCCTAAAAATTGGAATGGAGACCTTGGACATTCCAATGGAACATGGTTGTGTCCATCATAAAGGTGGTAAGGTGATGGTAAAAAAAATCTTGTATCTCGTCATCATCATGTTCATTTCATTCCATGTTGATGTTTTCAAGATCCGAGAGAACTGTAAATCTGTTGGAGTTTTTTTCTGCTTTTTTCTCTCCATCTGATGAAAATTTTGGCCCTTTCTTCTTGAACGGCGATTTTATTTTTCCTCCAGCTCCCTTGCTGACAGCTGCAAGGTGCCCTTCGGAGGATTTTGAGGGAGTCGTCTCATCTGGAACCTCAATAATTTCCACTTTTTGGCGCCCTGTAGGGCCTGTAGGTCTTTTGCCCCCTGATGGCCTGGGGGGCAGGAGTGGGTTTTGATGATGCTGCATGTACTGGTGAAGACTGCTGAGAACCTTGGTGTTCATCACACACAGAGTTTCCACCTGAGGCTACCGACTTTATTTCCGATTGTGTTTCTGATGAAAGTGATGCTCAACCATCTGCACGCCAATGCTAACCATTGAAGGTTTCTTTACTGCAGCTGCAAACGAAAGTCCAGCAGTTGGTTGGCTGTTCATGACAATCTTTTTTTCCCCGAAGAATGGGATTCTTTGTTCTGTCTTGACCCTCTGAATCTCTTTCTCTTTTATCCATTTAGGGAAGGTTCCGGAATAGCCCAGTGGTAGAGCGCTGGACTCATAATCTTGGTGATCCTGGGGTTGCGGTTTCAAATCTCTGCCAGGCCGTTTTGGTACAGGGGGATTTTTTCCCTCAGACTTAAGATTGGTTCTGACTCCATTTCCCACACAGTCCTTTGAATGAGACTATGAACTGAGGCTCCGTGTGTGGCCCTTGTGCACGAGAACTCGACAGACGTTGGTCACTCACTGCGATACAAGTTCTGCCTTGATTTCTGCCTCCGATACTCCTCTTAGATCTCTGCATCTGATTACTCCCTTGCATGAGCTGAGTGTCTTGTATGGAGACACTTTGATCGGCGATCAACCAAAGAAGTGGATTTCAGCAACATTTCCGAATGAAACTTGGAGGAGCACTCCACTAGAAGTGATCCATTCCAGAGTTTCTTCACACTTTTCCGTTTTCCACTGAGTCCATTGATCCCCCTTGCAGTTGCAAAAGGACTCAAACCTGACAGAGGCCTTTCCTCATCCACTCCTTCAACTATCAGCCAGCTGGGCCAGACACCTGAAACGTTTCTTACCTCTTGATCTGAATCTGAGTCTGAATTCGAATCTTGCCTGTGTCGTTTATGATTTGGAGCCATGTTGAGTTAGTTTATATTCTTCTTTTTTTTTTTCTGTCCCAACCTCTGCGCCACCTCAGAGGCAGTGCACCACGCCACTCATTCCGACACCCTGTCCACAGCCACAGCCCCGTTGGCCCCACCGCACCCCGGCATCGGCAATCCACAGGGAGCAGTCATGTCAAGTCGTCAAGAGGCAACCCACTGGAGGAGACACTGTACTGCTGCCGAGTCACTTCGGTGCTGCTCATTGGCGCCCGTTCTGATCTAACATACACAGGACACCACCTACTAAGCCCCCTACTGACGACAATAATTGCTTAGTCATGGAGTCGGCATGAGTGAGCTCTCCCTCCGGAGGGTGACACCACATCCGTCCAACGACAGCCCCCATGGACTTGCCGATACCGGCGACCCTGACGGAACCAAACCAAGGCCACAGACATGGAGAGGACATTGAAACTGAGGTCACCATGAGAGCAGAGCATGAAGGGCCACAGAAACTGACACCATTTTTTTTAATGCTGATTGATGTGAATGAGGATGATTAAGATGATGCTACAGATTTTCATTTTGGTCTGAGACTACATTACAGGGCTGCTGTACTCTACGCTTCCTTTCATGATATATCCCGGCGTCAACCAGGCCCGAGAGATGCAGGTACCTGCAGTGTTGGTCAGAAAATTTGAGCAACACTCTCAGAAACGCATCCATTAAGTGGATGAAACTCGACTGTGTGGTCTCAGTCTTCCCAACTGAGTCCACAGCAAACTCAACTCTGGTAGGAGCCGGTTGGGGCAGAAAAATATTCATTTCTCTCCCGCCAACGAGTCCCAACAAGAAGAATGTCCATTTCATATGGATATCCTGTATATCAGGGCACCAGGATTTCGACAGAAGTATACACAGGCCTGAAAGCCTCCCAAACCCGTTTGACCCAAGCCGCCGCCTTCTAGCCTCAGCTAGGGCATGCACACAACCATCCGCTTGATTGAAGTGGGCCACTTTGATCACCTGTCTAGAAGAAGTCCAGGCCAAAGAGGTGTGTTGACTTGATGCACGGCAGTCACATCAGCGGTCTCAACCTCCAGGATCCTCTTCTCCCCTCATCACAGGACACACCGCATGGGAAACATGGTGGACCTCAAGAAGACTACAGAGAAAAGAAGAATATGGGAAAGAAGACTTGATGGGGAGACATGGACAGAAAAGAGCAAGTAGATAAGAAAAGGAAAAAGGCGGGTTACTATTTGTCAGGCCCTCACTCTTAACCTATCTGATATGGGAGACCCTACCAGGGGCATCAATTCCTACCACACAGTGCTTAAGCCAGTCAGCAACTTGGCTATACAGGCCTAGAAGCGTAAACGAGGACTAGCCATCTAGGAGAGTATTGATGATGCCCCCGCCAGCAAAGCCTAAGGGATCGCTGGACCGTGCAAGCCCTCCAACCATGGCAAGGTTGCAACCCCCAGAGGGCTGATGGCAGTTGCGATTTAACCTGATGTAACTCACTTGAAGGGATTCAGTTGGCCATAGTTTGTGTTCGCCATGAACCTTTCCTTACTGAGAAAATAAAAAGAAAAAACTACATAATTTTTTCCCATATGCTTTTGGTATATACAAGTTCTAATTTTATTTCATTCAGATATCATCCCACGGCACATATATAAAAAAGTGAATGAACTAAAAATATGTGTTGAACAGTGTATACATCTTTCCAATTACTTTGGGCAGTGTCGTCCACTCTCTGTCAGTTGTAACATTTTTTGCCCACACTCATGCAATTGAGTTAATTACTTCTCAACACAACAACAACAACAACAAACACAAACACACACACACACACACACATGCATTACACACATTACCATTTAGACAAGAGCACAAGTTTTCAAAATTTTTGAGTGACTTTTCTGAAAAGAACAGTACAAACACTGTGAACAAATACAGCTGAAGCATTTTACAGTCCAAACACTCCATCGCCCCAGAATTATAATACAACCCCACCTGTCTGCCCCCTGTGACAGGCTCTGAACTTACCAGACATACAGTGACAATGACATACCCCCTACCTGTCCTACACATGAGTGATGCTATGAAGGTGTCAGACACCTAAATGACAGCAAACTCCTACCTGTCCTACAGTTGGGAGAAGCCTTGTACTTGTCAGACATGCAAATGAGAACCACAGACGCTCTCTCCACTGCCAGTGCCATAGCTTCCAGTGTGGAGCCCGCTGAAAACACACACATACATACATTATCAGCAAACTTGAAGCCCTTACGGCCCTACTATCAACATTCCTTCCACTTCATGCATCTTTTTTTACCTAATCATATTCCATTCCAATATCAAAATGAATTTAATTAGAAAGCACCCCAAATGTTCTACAAATATCATATGAATTGATTTTAAAATTTCACGGAGAAAAGCTGTTTTTGAAAGTGAAATTTCAAAGTGACTTTGGAAAAAAAAAGGATCCACTAAATTTCAGAACTGTTCACATATTAATCCCAAACCATAAAAAATCATTGGCTTTATTGCATAGCAATGAACATTCAGCATAAGAGGCTGAAGGGAGAGAGACAGAGTAAACTTCAAGGGAGAAAACTGAAAGTGTTTGTCTTGAGCGCTGCATAGTCTCTTAACTTCATGCTTACTGATAAACTCCACCATATTTTTTCTGTTGAAAAAGTATACCTTATTCAAAAGTCCCAAGGAAGAGAAGCCAAATAAAATAAGATGAAAATGAAAAAATTGTCAATGATAGTGACCAGGCATTAGAAAAGCAGTATTAACAATAAAAGCTTTAGACATTGCACATTCATCAGAAAGTCACCAACATTTTGCTCCACACTGGCACTCACACCATACACTCGCGCATTTTAACAAAAGAACTTGACATTATCCGTCCAGTAAAGATTTCTTCTTCCCAACAAGACACACTGTTACTGGCGGTTTGCACTGAAGACACATTGTTACCAGCGACTTGCACTGAAGACACATTGTTATTGGCGGTTTGCACTGAAGACACACTGTTACTGGCGGTTTGCACTGAAGACACACTGTTACTGCGGTTTGCACTGAAGACACATTGTTATTGGCGGTTTGCACTGAAGACACATTGTTACTGGCGGTTTGCACTGAAGACACATTGTTACTAGCGGTTTGCACTGAAGCAAACGCTTCCTCAGCTGGTGTCCCACTCATGAAAGGTTTGCTCACAGCACTGCCAAGACATGAAGAACTGGAGTGGGTACACGTCAGAAAAGAATTATCCCTTGTGTCCCAAACTTTGAACTTGTTGTAAGTACGAAAGCGAAGTAGAGTGGCAGGAGGAAGAGGTTGGGGGGGGGGGGGGGGGGGGGGGGGGGGGGAGGAAAGAAAGGCTTGCAATTTTTCAGAAACTCTTGAGGTTGCAGTGGAACAGACAGGTCCTCTTCATGGCAACTTGTAGGATCAGTCCAGTTCAGGTGGGTAAGGACCAGCGTTGTTTTCTGCAGCTCCTAATAGCAGCTACAGTGCTACATCATCAGTGCAGTGATCAGAGGCCACATACCTGGCTGGTCCATGTAAGGGACATCACTGAAGCACAGGGGTCACAGTCCGGTCTTCTTGTCCACTGGGACAGACAGGAAAGGGCATCAGTCTCCCCTTCTGAAACTTAAGACAGCTCAGTCTGTTGTGCCTGGAGCACAGCCTCGAAGGATTCTTTGCTGCTCTCTGGTCAGCAGGTGGTAGTTGTCCCTGGACATTGTTGATACTTTAACCCCTCCCTGCCACAGTATAAGTGCTTTTCTGTATTGCTGTGTGCCGGGACCAAATTCTGCTTTTTGCAGTAGGTTCACTGATCTGTTCACTACTCATTTATTTTTTTTAGATATCTCTTAGATTTTTTGCATGTTTTTTCTTATACCCTCTGCTATGATATGGTTTCATAATCATTAGATTTGGCTGATCATAAGTATGATAAAAATCAATATAATCAACTAGTTTTGTAATAAATTGACACTTTTTCTGCATACACACACATTGCAGCACATCAAACCAAACAGAAAAGTGAAAAGACTGGTGTTCTTATTGACTGAACATTATACACACATCTGGTATTCATATTACTGCCAGCAAATGTTTTTTTCTGTGTGGTAACACATGCATAATTGGGGGTACTCCAATCCCAGGGTAAAGGGACAGAATTTTGCTACAGCGGTAGGTTCACTAATCTGTTCAATACTCACTCATTCATTTATGGAGAAATGTCTTAGATTTTTGGCATGATTCTTCCTTATTTCCTGGTCTATGATGAGGTTTCATAATATTTTGATTCTGTTGCCAAATAGTTTGGTAAAACGTATCATGATACACTTTTTTGAAATAAAATAATTGTTTTGAACATACACACACACACAGAAACACATCAAACCACACAAAACAATGGAAAAAAAATGGGGGTGTTTGTATTGGCTGAGCATCATACAAACATCTGGCATTGATATAATTCCATGAAATGTTCTTTTATGTGGTAATACATGTATCATTGGGGTTACCCCAATTCAGGAGTAAAGGGACAGAATTTTGATTTTGTGGTAGGTTCACGTATCTGTTCACTACTCACTCATTTATTGAGATATCTGTTAGATAGTTTGCAGTTTTCCTCCTTATAGCATTAGGTATTATGTGGCATCAAAATATCTTGATTTTGATGGCACTAGTATAGTAAAAAGTAACATTATCAACATGTTTTTGTTATAAAATAACAGTGTTCGAGCACACACATACACACTGCAACACATCAAACAACACACACATAGAAAAAATTGGTGTGAGTATTGCCTGAACATCATACAAACATCTGCTATTGATATCATTGCCAGCAAATCATCTTCTGTGTAGTAATACATACATCTTTGGGGCTACCCCAATCCCAGGGTAAAGGGACAGAATTCTGCTTTTTGCAGTAGGTTCACTTTTCTGTTCACTACTCCTTCATTTATTGCTTTATATATTAGATTGTTTGCATGTTTTCCCCTTATACCTTGTGGCATGATGTGATGTCATTACATTTTGATTTTGTTGATAAGTAATATGGCAAAAAGTAATATAACCAACTTTTTTAGTAATGAAATGACAGTTTTGGGCCCACACACACATACATTGCAGCTCATCAAACCATACAAAACATGGAAAAAAATTGGTGTTAGTATGATTGGACATCATACAAAAATTTGGGTATTGATATTATTGCCAGCAAGTCTTCTTCTGTGTGGAAATATGTACATCTTTGGGGGTACCCCAATCCAAGGATAAAGGGACAGAATTCTGCTTTTTGCAATAAGTTCACTTTTCTGTTCACTACTCCTTCATTTATTGCTTTATCTATTAGATTGTTTGCATGTTTTCCCCTTATACCTTGTGGCATGATGTGTGATGTCATTACATTTTGATTTTGTTGATAAGTAATATGGCAAAAAGTAATATAACCAACTTTTTTAGTAATGAAATGACAGTTTTTGGGCCCACACACATACATTGCAGCTCATCAAACCATACAAAAAACATGGAAAAAATTGGTGTTAGTATTGACTGGACATCATACAAAAATTTGGTATTGATATTATTGCCAGCAAAGTCTTCTTTTACATAGTAATACACACATCTTGAGGAGTACCCCAATCCAAGCGAAAAGGAACAGAATTCTGCTTTCTGCAGTAGGTTCATTCATCTGTTCACATCTCATTCATTATTTGAGATATCTCTTACATTTTTTGCTTTTTTTTTTCTTATGCCCTGTGGTATGTCATAATTTCATAATATTTGTATTTTGTTAGCAATCAGTATGGTAAAAATTGATAATATCAACTTTTCTGTACTAAACTGACTGTTTTTGAGGACTTGCATGCACAGTGCAATACATCAAACCAAAAAAAAAAAATTTGAAAAAAAAAAAAATGTTAGAATTGACTGAACATAATACAAACATCTGGCATGGATATGACTGCCAGCAAAGTCTGTTCTGAATGATAATACATACATATATCATTGTAGGTACCATATCCAGACATAAAGGGACCAAATTTTGCCTTTTTTTGCAGTAAGTTTACTAATGTGATCACTACTGACTCATTTACTCAGATAAGTCTTACATCTTTTGCATGTTTTTTCCTTGCATCTTTGGCTATAAACTGATGTACTAATAATACGATTTTGTTAGTAAACAGTATAGTAAAGTTTGATGAAATCAAATCTTATGACAGTTTCGGAATAAAAACAGTCATATTGCTGTATATAAAACCACACAAAACACTAGAAAAACTGATGTTAGTGTTCACTGGATACGAGGAGAAACAATTGGTACTCACTCAGTACATGTTCATAATCTATGCACTAATTCAGTACTTCTTTCTGTACATCTTGCAGGTTTTCTAGGGTTGTTCTTGGGGGTTGAGCAGCCTCACTAATATAACCCAGTCTGATTATTTCCACCAGTTGAACAGTCCGGTCACACTCATGAATAAATCATGAGAGTTTCCAGAAGAAAACACCACCATGAAGATGAAAAAAAAACAACAACAACAACAACAAAACACGCACTCAAAATATAAAAACACAGAGATAAAAGCACACACTGACTAACTGAAGAAGATTATGAAAAAAAAATGCACTGCAAAACTAAGCTGTGCTACAGGATCCACACTACTCCCAGTAGTTGAACTTAGTGTGATAATCCATGTAGCTCTGTGGATAGCACAGTGCAGGCTTGGAGGGACAGGAGGGGCAGTGGGACCGCGCATCACGCCTGATCTTCAGCTTCTTGGTGCAGACCCTGCAGGCCCTCTGTGGTGCTGCCTTGTTGGGTGTTGGTGGGGATGGGGAACATGAAATGCCTCTCTGTCAGCCTCACTTCATCGTCGGACCGGTTTTCGTGCACTACTGGCGTATTATCCGGCCACAGCCATGAACAGATGACAGATTCCAGAAAACTCAGGAATGTTTTGCTGGAATTGTCACCTGACTTGGACAGAATGAAGGCGTTGCAGGCTGCAACCTGGAAGAAGTGGAAGAACAGCTTCTTGGTCCACTTCATGGACTTCAGATTCAGATTCAGAAAACTTTATTATCTCTCGTTACAAGAGAAATTACATTTGTGACCGCTGCCCTAAAAGTTAAGACATACATATTTATAGTTACAAACGTGACACTGAAATGGGGAGTTTGTATTATACTCCCTGTTTGGCTAAGTATACTTACCATGTCAGACTCTGCTATGGTCTGACATGGTATAGTATACGACACCAAAATGGGGAGTTTGATCAAACAATAAAACATGCGTGTAACACCAAAATGGGAATTTCAATCTTTCTCCTTTTTGGTAGTGCAAATAAAGCATGCACTCAGCCACTCATAATTATATATACATAAATGTGTGCACGTATGAGAGAGAGAGAGAGAGAGAGAGAGAGAGAGAGAGAGAGAGGTGATTTATCATTAGGTGATTTATCATTAAAAATCATTAAGATCAGACATATTCCAGACATTTTCTATTCCTCACTGTTCCAGGACATGCACACATAACACACAAACACACCCACACTCCAGCATCTATTATAGATTCTATACTTCCCCTTGCTCTCAGACATACACACACCCCGCACATGCTTGTGTCACAGGTGATCCACCGCCTCTTCTTACACGCTGTGTTTGTTTAAAAGTGCAATGGATTTGAACACAAAGCTCTTTTTTGTGCGCATCAGCTTAGCTCTGGGGACACAAAATCGTCTGCCTGATGGGAGGAGCTCAAACTGTAGCGCGCAAGCGTATGCCCACTGTCACTAACAATCGCATGAGCCTTATTGACCGCACGCCTTTCATACAACTCACTCATATACTCTCCTGTCTCTCACCAACAATCTTACCACAGATGTTCACAACGCTATCCAAGAGTTTGCTGTTTTTCAAATTAAGATTTCCATACCAGCAAATGCATGAAAAAGTCAAGACAGACTCAATAAAACTCCAGTAAATGTTTTAAGAATTTTTGGCTGGACATGCAGATTCCTCAATTTGCGTAGGAAATGCATTCTGGTTTTGGCATTTTTTGTATGCGGACCTGGTGTGTGTATTGAAAGTGAGCTTATTGTCTATCGTTGTGCCCAGATATTTGTATTCCTCTACCCGTTCCACTTTTTTTTCATCATCAATAAAGATCAGGCACATAATTTTCCGCTTTCCTAAAATCTATGATCATCTCCTTTGTTTTTTTTGACGTTAAGCTCAGATATATTTTCTTTACACCAGGTGCTGAAACACTCAACTTCATCAAAATATGTTACATCAGAATTGGAAAGGTCTACAAGGGCTGTATCATCTGAATATTTAATGACTGGTGTTTCTTCTGTACCAATGCAGTCGTTGGTGTACAGAGTAAAGAGGACAGGAGAAAGAATGGTATCTTGAGGGGAACCTGTGGGGCAAAAGAGGACAGATGACATGACAGATTGATAGCACACTGACTGGGATCTGGAGATGAGGAAATCTGTGATCCACAGGATAAGCCTGGGTCTGACATATAAGGATAAAAGTTTGTGCGCTAAGAGATGAGGCTGGATGGTGTTAAAAGCTGATGAAAAATCAACAAAAAAGAATACGAACAAAAGAATCTGTTTTCTCCAGGTGAGTGTAAGCGTTGTGTAAAAGTGTGAGAGTGGCATCGTCTGTGCATCTGTTGTGTTTGTATGCAAACTGATAAGGATCTTGATGACTGACTGTTTCAGTGAGGAGGTGACTGAGTATTGCTCTTTCGAAACACTTCATCACAATGGATGTTAGAGCGACTGGGCGGTAGTCATTGAGGGAAGATGGTTTAGACTTTTTTGGTATAGGACAGATCACTGAGGCTTTCCAGAGAGGGGACAGTTGAAGTTTTAATAGACCAATTGAATAGTCTAGTGAAGACATGACAGAGTTGAGATCCACAGTTCTTGAGTAATACACTACTAATATTGTCTGGTCCAGGCGCCTTTTGGATATTTAGTCTTTTAAAAACATTGAAGTATTGTTGTATCTTCTATAATGATCTCATCTTCTATCTTTGCTTTGATTTCCTCTTTTATCACTCCCAATGCATCGGTAAAATCACGAGCATCAAAACGACAGTAAAATTTGTTGAGTTGATTAGCGAATTGTTGTTGCTGTTCTTTTGATAAGGCACAGTGATGATGGGATTTGGTTTGACCAGTTAATTTCTTTAGACCTTGCCATGCGTTCCGCATATTACCGCACTGAAACTGCAATTCAACCTTCTCTTTGTACTTTGTTTGGGCTGAGCGTATTTCCTTTCTCAGTTTTATTTGGACTTTCTTACGTTCCATTTTGTTTTCTGTTTGAAAGGCAAATTTTCTTTTCATTTAACACGGTTTTCAGTGGCTTCGTTACCCATGGTTTATTATTAGGGAAAATTTTGATTGTTTTTGATGGAATGATTAAGTCTTGACAAAACATGATATATTCTGATATGACATCTGTTGCTTCATGGATATGGACAGAGGATTCAAAGAAAAGGTCCCAGTCAGTTAATTTCTTTAGACCTTGCCATGCGTTCCGCATATTACCGCACTGAAACTGCAATTCAACCTTCTCTTTGTACTTTGTTTGGGCTGAGCGTATTTCCTTTCTCAGTTCCCCTGTCACTTCAACTGTCCCCTCTCTGGAAAGCCTCAGTGATCTGTCCTATACCAAAAAAGTCTAAACCATCTTCCCTCAATGACTACCGCCCAGTCGCTCTAACATCCATTGTGATGAAGTGTTTCGAAAGAGCAATACTCAGTCACCTCCTCACTGAAACAGTCAGTCATCAAGAGGATTCAAAGAAAAGGTCCCAGTCAGTACAGTCAAAACATCCTTGTAATTCCAAAATACTGTCAGGCTCCCATACCTTAACTTTCTTCTTTATGATGGGTTCTGTCTGAATTTTAGGTCTATATGTGGGTATGAGGTGGACTACATCATGATCAGATTTTCCGATATGGGGTAGGGGTTCAGATTTGTAAGCGTGATTGATGTTGCCATAACAAAGATCGGGCATTTTGTTTTTACAAGTAAAACAGGTATATATTGTCTTGTGACTCGTTTGTCCACGTTTCTCTGGGCGGTTCACTGACATTTATTTAAGGTAATATATTGTTTAAAAGATGGAAGGGATGAGTCAATCTTCTGTTTACAGTTATTAAAATCACCAAGATTCCTGGTGCAGTCATATGGGTGGAGCAACTGATCTTGTTTGTCCACTCCACCCATATTTTTATTGTAGCTGGTCGACACCTTTGGCCGCTTGGTGATACCCCGTTGTCGCCTGTCTGGTATAGCAGCCTCAGTGTGCCCATGTATCATGGATAGCAGGTGAACCACCTGGTGCTGTGGTACTTCGTGGCCATGATTTTTCCATCACCACGAAGAGCAGCTGATGAGCCTGGGTTCAGCCGAGTGTCATGCAACTGAAGAGGAATTCCCCGGTTTTCCCTCACGGTGCCACATGCCAAGGTGTTCTTCTCCAATAAATACAGGAAAAGTCTGAGGCTGCTATACCAGTTGTCAGTATATACATGGTAGCCCTTGTGTAGTAATGGGGCTATCAGATACAACACCATCTTTTCACTTGCAGACAGATCTGGGTTGTTGGCATCTACAGCTTCAAGGACAGGCTGGACTTCATTGACGGGATCCTCCTCCTTTCCAGCATAGACCTTGAAGCGGTAGCAATATCCACCACTTCCCTTGCTGCCACCATCAGACTCGCAGCAGAGGTATAATTTGATCCCGAACCTGGCACACTTGAGGGGGATGTATTGGCGAAATATAAGCCTACCTTTCCAGAGGAGTAGGCTTTCATCCACACACACCGCTTGCCGTGGCTCATACACCTCCTGGAATCTTTCATGGAGGTGGTGGATGGATCTTGTACAGTTGGTCATACTGGGGATGGTCTGGTGGTGGCATCGCAGAGTTGTCGTGAAAATGGATGAATTGTACGATGATCTGAAATAGGATTGAACAACATTTGATCAATGTGTGTAAAAACACACACACACACACACACACACACACACACACACACACACCCAGAAACAATCAAGTACACATACACACATTTGTACACACACACACACACACACACACACACCCATAAACAATGGCACACAAATACACCTCATAGAAGTATCCACATATGCACACCACATAGAAGCACACACACACACACACACACACACACACACACACACACACACACACACCATACAAAATGACACACAAATGCACCACATAGAAGAATACACACATACACACATAGACACACACACACACACACACACACACACACACACACACACACACACACACACACACCACAGAACACACACACACACACCACAGAAGCACACACACACACATTACAGAGAAGCTCTCACACACACACACACACACACACACACACACACACACACACACACACACACACATCATCCATCTATTGTAATGCTAAAAAAAAGACTTAGACATAGAAAGGAGTTGGAGAGGGAGGGTGGAAGGGAAATGAGAACAAGTAAACAGAGAGAGAGAGACTCAGAGAGAGTAAAGAAACTTACTTGAAATCTGTTTCTTGTCATTACTGAGCTGAAGACTGGAATGCGGTACAGCACCTTCTTCGACCCAGTACAGCTCAATTGCAGGCAGTCGCACGATTCCATCAGCAACACCAGGGCCAGGAACTTTTTCAGTTCAGCAGCATCAACAGGTTCCCACTGATTTGCTCTGGAAAACTGGGGCAAGTTGGGGTGGGCCTCCAAAAACTGACTGGGCGTACAGATTTGTTTGAATGACGAGATGATTGATCAAATCGCCATCAAAAAACAATTCCAGGTAGTCAACAGGTCTAAAATCATTTACATTACATTTTATAGCTGGACTGCCTGTGAAGGCCACGTCTGGATTTGATGGCTGATCATCTGCATCTGTCCACTCTCTGACCATGTCAGATTGTCGAACTCCACGCCCTCTGCCACGCCCCCTTATTTGATGATGCTGTCCAGTGCCTCTAGCTCTTCCCCTGCCCCTACCACGACCTCTCATGACAGGAGGGGGTGCTGTGCTGGTGCTGGGAATTGGCTCTGGTTCTGATTCTTGGTCTGAATTATGGCCGATGTCGCTCTCTTGACCAACATCACGTGGGTCGAAGTCCGGGTCTTCTTCTTCGTCACCGGCCACGAGTTCCCGACAAAAGTGGATGGTGCTGGTTACCGTCCGTCTCTTCCTCATCAGTATCACTGTCACCTGATGCTTGGAAGTCTTCGTCACCACTATCGTTATCATTCAACACTTCATCTAAAACTTCCAGTGCGCTAAAACGCTTGAAAACAACAGGTCGCCGTGTCGAGCTTCGTCTCTGATCCGCCATCTTGATTATGATAATCAGCTCGACCCTTCTTGAATACTAAATCGAAGCTTTCCTAACACTTCAGTGCACTGATAAAGGGATAGAACTGTTATTTAAACACCCCAGTAGAGTCAGGGACAATTTCCAGGGTTATTTCCCGTGCCGATTTTTGAAATTTCGATGACGAAAAAATACCCCGTAATAGACACGGTTACGGGCGTACAGGATCGCGGAAACGACCCCGTAATAGACACGGGGCAAGCAGGGAAGAGGTTAAGTGCCCTGATGACTTTTTTTGTGTCTTGCTGTAGCTGATGCTGCTGTGGTTGGGTTGTTCTCCTCTCATACCCTCCATTGCCAGGCGATCAGTCTGTTCATTCCTAGAGACTACTCAGTGACCTGGGGTTCACTGCAGCATCAGTCTTCTGCCAGTGGGGACTGTTTTGGTCAGGGATGGTAGCATGCTGTATTGAAAGGCATTCTTTCAAGCCTGAACTACTGAGGCAGCCTGCAGGAGGGCTTCTTATTCCAGCTCAGTAGTTGTGTAGGGTTTCCTTGTAAAAAAAAATTGCAAGCTATAGTCTCACCATCTGGACAACTGACCAGGATGCCTGCACCTCCATCAGCCATGACACTGGCTGCTGACCCATCGAAGTGTAGAATGGATGGTCAGACTGGAAGTAGTGGACATACCATGAGCAAAAGCACATGGAATGAATTGGTCTTAATGAACAAGCAGATCTGCACAATGCAGCCATAATCAAAAGGCTATCTTCTGCCATTTAATAATGTTCCACAAGACACCCTCCTTGCAAGGTTCCAAACAAGAACAACATGAAAGTATGATGCAGGTGCTATGAGTGTCCTTGAAAGAACATCAGTGAAAGCAACCCATTGAGGGGAACAGCTGACAATAAGTTAACAGATGATTCTCTGAAAACCAAGACCAAAACTTTCTCACTGTTAGCTGATAAGATTCAATCATGACTCAGAGTAGGAAATGCCTGGACTTCAAAAGGAAAGGCAAAGTGTTGAAGATCAAAAGGGTGTCCTTAACATTTCCAGGTGCAAAAAAAAAAAAAAAAAGGTGAAAGCTGTCAAGGAGCATATTGCCTTGCACAAGAAATGAGGGAACATATACCTCATGAACAAAAGCGACAATGTACAGCAGCTTAGCTAGATTACCTGATAAATCCTGATGTCATACTAAGGGACAGGATTAGGTCCCTTCTCTCTTATCTTTCCGTTTGGTCATCCTAACTATCAAGAGCTTATTCATTCCAAGAAGAATGAAGATACTGGTTTAGTGAATGCATGCATGCATGAGTGCGTGTGCGCGTGCGTGCGTGTGTGTGGCATTGCGAGCGTGCACAAAATGTTTATATGTATGGGTGCGCATGCACGCCAATGTGTGTGTGTGTGTGTGTGTGTGTGTGTGTGTGTGTGTGTGTGTGTGTGTGTGTGAGTGAGAGTTGTGGATGTGTGTGTGAATATCTTTACACAAGTCATGAGAAGATTAACATGAAACAAAATACTTATAACCAACAACTAACTAATCAATTAAAGTCAAAAAAACTGATGACAGTATTAAAAGAAAAAAACAAACAAACAAAAAAAAAAACCTTTGCTTCCCCCCCCCCCCCCCCCCCCCCCCCCCCCCACCATTTTATCCCCCCCCCCCCTTCCTTCCTTATCCCCCGCAAATAAAGTTAATAAAGAATGTTATAAGTATTTTCCAATAGGGGTGCGTTCTAAGTGTACAAAGAATTCGTACGTTAAAAACTGGACTGAAAAAATGGCCTGCACAGTATTTTGCTTCAATACTGGAATGATTTTTTTTTTTCATATCATTGCATGAAACAATATGAACTGGAGTAATTTTGTTTCCACATACGCAAACTACGTTTTTTTTTACATATTTTTTTTTTAAATGCATTAAGTTTCCACCTGTGCATTAATGAGAGTAATTTTCTATTAAGATAAAATTTCTCTTTGATTCTGTTAATATCAAACTGTTCTTTATCAACGTGATCTACCATACTACATTCGAAGGCTTTCCAGATATGCGACTTAACCAAGTTACACTGTTCATGTACTGATAAGGGGAAATCAAACAGTTCTGAATCAAAACTATTTTTGGCTCCACGTTTAGCTGCCCTGTCTACTTTTTCATTATAATGAAAAGAACATGTGTGAGGAATCCAGCAAAAAGCTACATGGGTTCCTCTTGCAATTAACATGTGTATCATACAATTTATCTCTATGATCATTTCAGGTCTTGTGTGCAATTGAAAAACTTTAAATGCCTGAAGAGCTGATTTAGAATCAACACAGAACAGAATTTGAAATATTGTTTTTGGAAAGTTTAAAAGGTAATTTTAAAGCCAGGAGTATCGCTGTTAATTCTGCTGTAAATATCGATTTGTTAATTCCGATATAAAATGATTTCTCTACTCTTAAGTCTGGTATTAAGAATGCACAACCTGTTTGTTTATCAATGCACGAACCGTCTGTGTATATTTTCAAATAATTTGAATAGTTCTTTTCAACATGGCATTTGATATAGCTTGCTAATATTTTTATTTTTTCATCTTTTTTCATATTGGTATGTTCAATATCAAAATGTGCTTTATTAAGCTCCATGGTGGTATAGGAGAAAATAACGGTCTATGGATAGAGCATCGTTATCGATTGAAACTCCGGAATCAGTAATACTTTTTGACGTGTACGTTGCCAGAGTTTTTTTGAGAAGCTATAGACTTTGCTCTTTTAGGAAAATCAATATCTGACCTCATTTTATTTCAGATCTAATGTGCGTTTTATTAGCTGTACTCTTGATAACAAATTTACAACACGCTAACTCTCTGTATTCATCTAGGGAAGCATCTGCGCTTCGTAATACGTACGAGAAGATGATGCATGCACTGGAAGGCCAAGTGCTAATTTCAATGCCTTGCATTCATACTTTCAAGCTTTTTCAATAGGTATTTGGGAGCGCTAAAGATTACTTCTTGGGCATATGTTATTTTCGACCTCATTAAAGATTTACATAGAGTTATCAGTGTAGATGAATTCTGTCCCCATTTTTCTTTAGAGATAATTTTAAGGAAATTTAATATTTTCCTCGCCTTTGTTAATAAGTATTCAATATGAGCGTTCCATGATAGTTTAGATGTGAAATGGACTCCTAGGAATTTAACTTCTGTCACATATTTAAGAGGTGTTTCGCCCAATGTAAAAACAGGCAGTTTTTCTGGATTATTACCACTATTGAAAAGAATTATATTTTTTTTTTTTCATAGATAAGTTTAATCCATTCCATTTAACTTCATGTATTCCGCCATCCTATTTAGTTTCATCTTGATAGATCTTTCTGATGAAATTTATATCGCGCTGTGGAGTTTTCTTTTTCAGAGTTACTTCCATCCACATGCAAATGTCGTCTGCATATTGAACGAGAACTACCTTTTTAGATAACTTTGGCAAATCATACAATAGCAATGAGAAAAGAAGCGGAGCTAACACTGACCTTGGGGGATTCCCATTGACAAAGTTCTACTGGTGGAATATGTTTTTTCCTACTCTTGTTTGTATTACCCTATCTTTCAGAAAGCATTTAACATAATTGTATACATTTCCTGATAGTCCAATATTTTTAAGTTTGTTTAACAGCTGTGAATGCCACACTTGATCGTAAGCCTTGGTTATGTCAAAAAATGTAGCCAGGACACATTTACGTCTTGCAAATTGTTTCTTTATATTTGTTGATAACTTCACTAATATTTCTGTAGTAGATCTCCCTTTACGAAAGCCAGCTTGATTTTTAGGAATGATGTCATTTTTTTCACAGTAATGTGCTAGTCTATTCAAAACAATTCTTTCTGATAGTTTACAGACGTGTGATGTTAATGCTATAGGTCTGTAATTTTTAGGATCACTAGAAGACTTTCCTTGTTTATGAACTGGGACAACAATTGTCTGTTTCCATATTTTGGGCATGTCGCTACTATTCCAGCAAGTACTTAGCAAAGCATGAAGAAAAACTACAAGATTTTCAGGTAAATTCTTTAGCATCTGATTAGATATTGCATCTAAACCAACTGATGATTTCCTTATTGGAATGGCTCTAATGGCTTCTTTTACTTCATGTACAGTTATAGGAGCATTTATGTTAATGCTATTATCTGGTGGTGGATCATCATATGTTATATTACTTTCTTCTTTTTCTCTGTAAGTTCGGTCAGTGTTTTGTTAGAGACCCTCAGGACGGCTGACATCAGCGAATAAGTTTACAAAAACTTCTGCTTTCTCTTTAGCAGTGGGCAGATTGTTATTATCTATTTTTATGGGATACTGTGGTGATGTCAATCCATTTTTCATAGCTTTCAGTTCTTCCCATACTTTTCCCATATCCTTACTATGTTTTACTTCAGAGTTACAGAAATCATTCCAATGTTTCAATTTTGCATATTCTATTGCATCATCACTTTCTTTACCCGTCTTTTTTTTTTTTTTCATCATTACTTGCTGCTGATTTTTTTTTAAAATATATATCTTAAATCTTTTTTTTTTTTCTGTTATTTGCGCGTTCACATTCCTTGTTCCACCACACATTTCCATTGTGTTTTTTTAATTTTGTGTTTTTTTTTTTGGGGATCGATTTATCTGCTGCTGCTGTTAGGATAATTTTACAGAATTTATCATACTGATTGTCTATATTTTCTTCAGTAGAATAATCTAAATCTATGTTTTTAAGGATGTCTTTGAAGAGTGACCAATCTGCACACTTGTAATTATACTTTGGAACAACATCTTCTGTGTTTTCTTCTTCTTCTGCTGCTATGTTATTTAAAGATATTATGACTGGAATATGATGATCCTAAAGAGTCATCTCCCATTTCCCACACTGCGTTGACTACCAATGATGGAGATACAAAAGTTAAATCAATGGCTGAGGGATTATGATTAGATATATCTGGAATACGAGTTATATTTCCATTATTCAGTATGTAAAGAATAGAATCCGCTATGTTATCTAACAAACGGTTATTAGAAATAGGAACAACTCTTATCCCAGAAAGGGGCATGTGCATTTAAAATCTCCCCCAATAACCCACTTATCTGTTTGATCTTGGAACCCTTTCAACCATTCAGTGTTCTTATTATCAGGACCTTTTGGAAGATAAATTGAAGCAACATTAAGAATCAAGGATGAAGTGAACTTAACCATGGCTGCACAGCATGACACAGAGGAAATATTATACACGGGTGGAGTTCTTTCAACAAAGTCCAGGTCTTCACGTACATAAATGGCTGTTTGCACTCTGTCTCCACAGTGTTCATAAACCGGAGGGTGGTAAAATCCAGGTAGATATGGTAACTTATCACAGCTCACATTTAAAGATTGTAGTAATAAAACATGAAACTTATTTGTTACTAGATATTGATTTAAGTACGATAGATTTTTTGGTTATAGAACGACAATTCCACTGTAGAAATGTAATGTCTGGCTTTTTATGTGCTTTCATTTATATACCACAATAATTTATATCATTTAGACATTAACTATCTTAGAGATGACTATAGATAAAAACAGAAAATCTTGATGATTGACTGTAAACAGCTGAGAGTCAAAGTACGACCAGTTTAGTAGAACCAAGGACGTGGAAAAGGCAGAGGGTGAAAACCTTGGCAACTGTAACGAAAGGTGTGCGGGTCTCCTCCATGGCTTTTCCAAAAACATTCCATGCAGGTGTTTGCCCAGGGTCCTCGCGATGGTGCTCGCTCCTCTGGTCATGGGGTGAACGTCGTCAGCTGTCAGGACTCTGCTGTCTTCCCTCAACTCCTTAAAGGAGACCAAAGTAATGTCGTTTTTCTGTCTGTAGTTTCTGTCTTGTCATTGCATTGAACAGATCTTTCTTAATATCTCGTGTTTTATTTTTGACAGGAGCCACTTGACTTACTACGATCTGGCTTTAGGAAACTGCGCTTTGGCCTCCTTGACGCATTTCTGCATTTCCGTACTGCATTTCCGGATCTTTCCCCTTCAAATCGTTCACTCCTACATGCAGAACTACACATTCGGGTTCAGGATTCAGAGATAAATTTGCCTCGTTCAGAGCGCATGTGCAATGCTCAATGTGATAAGCTTTTCTCTTTGCCACCTGCAGACCGTATGAAAGGCCAAGTCTCCGTGCATCAACCTTCTTCATGATACTGTCATGTATCAGCAGGACACGAGGCAAGTCGCCACCAGATGTAGAAACAGAATGGGATGCGTATTTCTTTGTTGTGCCAGAGTGTTTTTGTTTGACCTTTTTGTTTGTGTGGAGACTTGAAGTTTTCTATCTTTTGTTCCACAGATGTTACGCAATTTTTCGCAGAACCTTGTTTGATGTTGCTTTGATTCTTTACGTCACAATTCAGTTTTTGTTCTTTTTGGTTTTGTTTCATTTGGATATTTTCTTTGTTTGGCCTAATGTACGGCTCGCACAATTCGTCCACACCCTTGTGTTGTGCTGGGGAGGAGATTTTGCCGGCAGCGATGTTGATGCAACTTTTGCATAAGAGCAGCGAGGCGTTGCGAATGATGTTTCGGTCGATTCGGTCTGAATGGCGACACTTTCGCTTTTCGTTATCTTGAGCTTTGATTCAATTATTTTGGTCTGTTTTTGAACTGTTTGCTCTAGACTCAAGATTCGTTCGCTCAGAGTCATTATAAGAGCTTTGACATCGTCGGTGTTACTTCCCGCTTCTGTTTTCGGGCTGTCTTCTGCGGGGCCTTTATTGTTGGCAGGTGTACTGGACATTTTTGTTCGGGTTACTAAACGGTCACCCACGCCTCAAACATTCGATTGGATTGTTACAGTCGATTGAACATTTTGCAAACTGCTGTTACTTTTTTCCATTGACAAAGTTGATGGCTTACCTCTTGCATTTCTTGTTTTTGTCATCCTGGTCATCATTTTTTTTAACTTTACAAAAAACTCAGCTAGCATCTGCTTTAGTTGTTGACCGTGGCCGCCATCTTGCGTGTGCATCTTGCGTGTGCGTGCGTGCATGTGTGTGTGTGTTTATCAGGGCCCTGGTGTGTATGTGTGTGTGTGTATGAGTGCTTAACATAACCAGTGCCCGGCCGCCAGGGACAGGAGCATAGGCAAGTGGAAATGAACAACAAATGAAAGCTTATTTACGTTCATGTCATCACCCTGATGTTGGTGCACAGCAGCAATTTGCCTAAGCAATAGTGATGGGAACTTTGAAAGATAAAAAAAAAACTGAGGATTCTCCTACTCCAGTCTGGAATACATGCCCTAACCTTAACCTGACAATAATCCTATCCCTAAACGTACGTATCCTAGCTCTAACTGTATAAAACCTGAAAACCTCCATTGATAGATTGTACTAGCAGTACGAGGACATTTGCCTTCGTCTCCTTCCTCCATCAATTCAGGAAAGAACTTCAGCCCTGTCATGGCTGTCTGAAAGTGTTTGAAACAGACGACCATTTTGGCTGTAACCGACCCATATGGGAGTAGCGACAGTTAGTTGTGTGGTTGCCCTCAAGTTACTTGCCACTGGCAGGTATCTTTAGAAAGCCACTTGTACATATCTTACAACATATTATGCATGGGTGGACAGACATTATACTATTTTTACAACTTGCTCATCATTACACCATTGACACTAATACAGACAAACAGTAATGACAACTGACTCATTATAATATCACTGACAGTAATGACAACTGACTCATTACTATCACAGGCAATACAGACAGATAGTAATGACAACTGACTCATTATAATATCACTGGCACTAATACAGACAGATAGTAATGACAACTGACTCATTATAATATCACTGGCACTAATACAGACAGATAGTAATGACAACTGACTCATATAATATCACTGGCACTAATACAGACAGATAGTAATAACAACTGACTCATTATAATATCACTGACACTAATACAGACATAGTAATGACAACTGACTCATTATAATATCACCGACACTAATACAGACAGATAATGATGATAACTGACTCATTATAATACCACTGGCACTAATACAGACAGATAATATTGACAACTGACTCATTATAATATCACTGACACTAATACAGACAGGTAATGACGACAACCGACTCATTACAATATCACTGGCACTAATACAGACATATAATATTGACAACTGACTCATTATAATATCACTGACACTAATACACATTATACAGACAGATAGTAATGACAACTGACTCATCATAATACCACACAGGCACTAATACAGACAGATAATAATGACAACTCACTCATTATAATACAACTGGCACTAATACAGACAGATACTAATAACTCACTCATTATAATATCACTGGCACTAATACAGACAATAATAACTCACTCATTATAACACCACTGACACTTGTAGAGACAGATAATCTATAATCATGACTAACTTAAAACAAAGATGCCAGAGACGAATGATGATGACTCATGTATGATGACAACACTGTGTGATGATACAGACAATAATAATGACTTACTTTTGAGAACACTGGATGATGATAAGGACAGATAATGGTGACTCTCCTATGATACAACATTGGGTAATGATACAGACAGACAGTAATGATGACTCTCCTATGACACAACATTGGGTAATGATAAAGACAGTAATGGTGACTCTCCTATGACACATTTGGTAATGATACAGACAGTAATGATGACTCTCCTTAGATGCAGCATTGGGTAATGATACAGACAATAATGGTGACTCTCCTATGACACAACATTGGGTAATGATAAAGACAGTAATGGTGACTCTCCTATGACACATTGGGTAATGATACGGACAGTAATGATGACTCTCCTTAGATGCAACACTGGGTAATGATACAGACAGTAATGATGACTGTCCTATGACACAACACTGGATAATGATACAGACAGTAATGATGACTCTCCGATGACACAACATTGGGTAATAATACAGACAGTAAGGATGACTCTCCTATGACACAACATTGGGTAATGATACAGACAGACAGTAATGATGACTCTCCTATGACACATTGGGTAATGATACAGACAGTAATGATGACTCTCCTAGATGCAGCACTGGGTAATGATACAGACAGACAGTAATGATGACTCTCCGATGACACAACATTGGATAATGATATAGACAGTAATGATGACTCTCTGATGACACAACATTGGGTAATGATACAGACAATAATGATGACTCTCTGATGACACAACATGGGTAATGATACAGACAGTAATGATGACTCTCCTTAGTGCAGCATTGGGTAATGATACAGACAATAATGGTAACTCTCCTTAGATGCAGCACTGGGTAATGATACAGACAATAATGGTGACTCTCCTATGACACAACATTGGGTAATGATACAGACAATAATGGTGACTCTCCTTAGATGCAGCATTGGGTAATGATACAGACAGTAATGATGACTCTCCTTAGATGCAGCATTGGGTAATGATACAGACAGTAATGATGACTCTCCTTAGATGCAACATGGGTAATGATACATACAGACAGTAATGATGACTCTCCCATGACACAACAATGGGTAATGATACAGACAGTAATGATGACTCTCCTTAGATGCAGCATTGGGTAATGATACAGACAGTAATGATGACTCTCCTTGGATGCAACATTGGGTAATGGTACAGACAGACAGTAATGATGACTCTTCTTAGATGCAACATTGGATAATAATACAGACAGTAATGATGACTGTCCTACGATACAACATTGGTTAACCCTCATCACCTATCAATAGCAGTCTTTCTCCCCTTCCCCATCAAACTAATTCTGCAATGTGTGTGAGTGTGTGCGTGCGTGCATGCGTGCATGTGTGTGCGTGCGCATGCTGCTGTATGCATTCTTGTGAGACAGTGTGTGTGGGATCGTGTGCGTGTGCATGTGTATTCATGTGTGTGCGTGAGTGTGTGTCAATATGCACTCTTGTTTATAGGTGCATTGTACTTATTGCAATATTTATCTTCTCATTGGTTTCATTTTCTTTGCTGTTTAAGTACCATAAATAATCATCATTATTATCATTAATAATACAGATAGATAGTAATTATGACTCTCCTATGATACAACATCTGGTAAAGATACAGACATATGATAATGATGATTCACCTATGATACGACATTGGGTAATGATTCAGACAGATAATAATGATAACTCACTCATGATAACACTGGGCAACAAAACAGTTAATATTAATGATGACTCATTCATGATGATTATAACACAGTGCGTTAACACATTTAGGCAATAATAATGATGACTTACTTATGACAACAATACTGGGCAAAGATACAGACAGATAATATAGATAGACAGATAACACAGATACAGACAGATAATACAGATATATAGACAGATAATACAGATGACTTGCTCATGATTATAACAACATTGAACAATAATACAGATGACTTGCTCATGATCATAACAACATTGAACAATAATACAGACGACTTGCTCATGATCATAACAACATTGGACAATAATACAGACGACTTGCTTATGATCATAACAACATTGCACAATAGTACAGACAACTTGTTCATGATCATAACAACACTGGACAATAATACAGATGACTTGCTCATGAACACAACACTGGACAATAATACACATGACTTGCTCATGATCGTAACAACACTGGACAATAATACAGAATCTAAAGATGATAAATTACTGATCATAAAAACACTAGGTAATGCTGCAGATGATTATGATCACTTAGGATAGAGATAATGGGCAATAACAGTGATAGATAATGACGATGATGACACGGTCATGATGATAACAATACTGGAAGATGATACCAACAGATGATAATGACGACTCACACATGTGCTCGACATCCATCCAGACCTTGTACCCTGCCTGCACTAAGGAGTCCTTGACCTTCACCATCATCTTCTGTGAGTCCCATTGGTAGCTGATCATGACGTGAGGAATGCTGCTGTCCACCACTGACACCATCCGGTCAGTCAACCCACCAGCGTCAACCAATCAGCACCAAGAAACAACTCAGCCTCTAGCAAGGCTTCATGTCAAGTACAAGTGATGAGATATCATAGACTGATATCAAGAAGGGGTCAAAACTGGGTGCTTATTAGTGTGTGCGTGTGTGTGCGTGTGTGTGTGTTTGTATGTGTGCAAATGTGAATGAGAGAGAGAGATTGACTGAGAGAGAAAGAGAGAGAGAGAGAGAGAGAGTCAGACAGACAGACAGACTGACTGTCAGTGAATGAGAGTGTGTGTGTCTGTGTGCATCTGTATATAAATGTGAATGAGAGGAAGAGAGAGAGAGACAGACAGACAGACAGACTGTTAGTGAATGAGAGTGTGTGTGTCTGTGTAAATGTAAATGAGAGAAAGAGAGAGACAGAGGTGTGTGTGTGTGTGTGTGTGTGTGTGTGTGTGTGTGTGTGTGTGTGTGTGTGTGTGTGTGTGTGAATGAAAGAGAGAAAGAGGAAAAGACAGATAGGCAGAGAAAGAGTGTCAGAGTGAGAGAGAGAGAGAGAGAGAGAGAGAGAGAGAGAGAGAGAGAGTGTGTGTTTGCATGTGTGCATACATGTGTGCATGCATGTGTGAGTGTTTGTGCTTTAACTTGCATACATGCTTTTCATGTCACATAAACTGTTAACCAAGATGATGAACAGTACACACATTAAAGACTTCCTTTCACTCCTTTCTTTCCATGCACCACTTATTTTCTGCACAGGTCATACTTCCTTTATTGCTAGTCCTGTGATACCTACTATGAACTGCTAGGCCTCTCTATGCTTCAGACCTGTATTCTTATTATCATCATTATACCTGGGAATAAGGTATCTCAGAACGCATTCTCTATATAAGCATATAAGTAAAAGAATGCAAAGGAAACAAAAAAGGTAAAGAAGTGTAGTCCATGTAACACCCTTTTTCTGTGTCAAGCAGGAAGTATTCGTCACTCAATCCTTTTGGCAAAATTTAAAAACAATGAGTAGCTTTTCGATTCAATTGATGCTATAGGCCATCAATTTAAAATGTGTGACTGGATATTAAGTGTAACTATATTAAACAGAAGTTAAAACAGCAGGCATTCCGGTGGATGTAAACCTTGAAGTAACTAAGAACCACAATCATACCTGACATCTCACACTTCTCCATCCCATGGAACAGTTCCCATATGCCCCTCGTGCATGGTGAGCACTGCTGGTGTTGTTTCGTACTTTTTTGTCAATTCTCAGACCTGAATGACAATGGCCAAACCATGCAAGCATGTGACTAACACAGCTTCAGCCTCACAAGATTACACATCTGGTTACACACAAAAACAGATCAATTAAAAAAATACTGATTGATATCATTTCTGCTTCAAAGAATGATCACATACTTGATACCTGTAATACAGGACGCTCTGAGAAACGTTCTGAATTCATGCAACTCAGTTCTTTTGATTTGTGTTGCTTGTAGCTCAGCAAAAACCACATGGGCAATACATGAGCTGAGTGTACCCATCATACTGGGAACAAGACTGCACAAGTACTAACAAACTTAATCTGAAGATGAAGTTTGATTCAATTGTCAAAGAAAGGAAAAAGGCCAAAAACATGTCTTCGTGATAATGTACAATGATGTAAGGAGAAATATATGGATTTCACAAATGCTGTTGGATGACTTTACTGTACATACTTATTATTTGGCACTAATACTTTCAGCTCACACTAAGATCCAATGAATTCCCAAAGCACTTATCTAAAGCGCATTACATCTGAAGTGATTACTAAAGTACTCTTTTAAGCTCTTTTGCAATGCCCTTAAAACACTCACCTGTTATATATTTGAAAGCATTTATTCAAACAAATATCATGGCAGCTTGAGTAATTACTATACTAAATTCATTTAAATAAAGGAACTTCTCAATGAATGTTTCACTCATTTTAGGCAAGTACCCTGTTATATAGTATTTTTTTTTTTCTTTTCCTTTTTCTTTTCTACAGTTTGGCATGGATGGGTTTTCAAAATAATCTAAGTTTAGACATTAACCATACTGTTTTAGAAAATGCTAATGAAACACAAACAAAAACATTTTCCTAAAATGCATACTAAATAAAACAACCAAAGTACTTATAAACAATGGCATGTGTCCTGTTCACATGTTAGAATTCAATGGTTCGATGTGCTGCAAATGAAAGGTTTAATATTTACACTTGCACACTTTTTTAATCACCATTTTACTGGTCCCCCTCCTCTGCCCTCCCCATCATCCCCTTTGTCTTTTTCTTTAAAATTTTTTTGTTTTCATTTAAATTTTCAAAAATTTGCCTGCACTTCTTTCTCACCATTACTAACTTGTTGTGCATGTACGTGCACACATGAGCGCGCACACACTCACACACACACACACACACATGCGTGCGTACACACACACATGCACACACATACACATGGGTGTGTATGTGTGTGTATGCGTATGTGTGTGTGTGTGTGTGTGTGTGTGTGTGTGTGTGTGTGTCCGCGCGTGTGCGTATGTGAGTGTGTACCCGCAGATATGAGTGCATGCATCTGTGTGTGAGTGCATACATTGTACTGTGGAGCTACTGGCACAATCAAAGGCCTCGACTGGGAAAAAATTACTGGTTTAGAATGAAACGCTTTTTGAAACATCTATTTAGAAACAACTGACTTAAACTTCTACAGGTAGTTCTTTCATAGAAGACTGCATGTAAGCATGTTGCATTCGAAAACACACAATGAAGCATTGGCTTTGCGTGGCGTTCAGCTTTATGAACCTAGTATTCTGTGTCCACTTTCCCAAAATAAAACTAAAAGGTACATCATGAACAGCACCTCTAACAGAAGATAATCAATTAGTGAAAAAGACCTAGTCATTTTGAGAACTTTTTCCATTTTTATGTTATCTTCTCTTACAGGCGCTAATTCATGAGAAACCCAAACATACAGACATACATCAGACTGTTTTGAGGCATCAGGAGACAAATGACTCTCACTATTGATGAAAAGGGAAGGTCACTTTTGAAAATGATGGCCCCAAGTCTGCAGTATCTCACACGCACATACATTTGTGAAAAAAAAGGATTTGCTACAGCTCAAGTAAATGGATGTAAGCAAGAAGCTTCAATGCTGATTGGCTGTTAGAACCAAGAACAGTCAACCAAAACTGATTATGCAAAGCACTTCCATTTGAAAGCTTTTTATTTTGTAGCTGCTATCTTGAATTAAATTATACACTGAGAGCGACTCATCACTATGGTTTGACATTGACTGCTAAATTTGCGCCCCATGACATGGGAGCGCACTACTCTGGAGCTCTGAAATACTGTCTGTAGCACCTACCTTCCACCAGCCCCTGGCTCCTGAATAATGCATGGTTTATTTTCCACAGCAAAGGACAAGGTCCAGATGCCCAGTGCTGCCATCTCTCTCTCGTCTTCATCTTCTGAAGCTACCAACATGGCGTACAGCTTCAGGCCCCCGGCACTGACGATCTTTACCTTGTTGTTGTCATTCATGGCAATGTTGTTCAAGCCTTTCATGATCTCCAGACAACTCATGCCGAACTTGGAGGAGATGTGGTTCCTGGACTTGGAGCTGTCAGCCAACGCCTGCACGATGAAGGTGATGGTGTCTTCAGAGGAGTGGAGGATGCTGTTCTCCTGTTCATTGACGAGATAGGAGGTGACCATGAGTGCCTTGGCCTTGACCATCGGGCTGGGGACTGTGAACAGTGTGGGGAGCAAGGCTGTACAGCTGCCTTGGAGCAGAATCTCTTTACACTCGGAGCAGTTTCGTATACAGTTGTGGAGAAGGCCTAGGAAAGCTTTGACTGGAAATGTTTTCTGTCATCAGATACAAAGTCTCCTGACGTGGTCATGTCCATCAGAAGTTGGATGCTGCTGGAGAGAATTCCTGTTTCTGACATTTTCCGACACAGTTTGGTGGAGACATCTGTGCAGTTCCACATGACACACAGCACATGCTTGATGCATCGCCACATCTCTTCTTTTCCTTCAAAACAACCCTCCTCTTCAGCAATATAGTTGACAGTGTTTTGGAAAATGCGCACATTGTCATCCTCCGTTATCAGATCGGCCAGAACCGCTCGCAGTTTGCCCAGAGCGCCATGGCGAGAAATCTTCAGAGTGTTTGCAGGTCAAAAAAAGCTGACGCCAAGATGGTTTCGTTGTTGAATTCCACCTCCCCCAGCCTGCCCAGCAGCTGCTGAATGTCCAGGTGAAAGTCATGGCAGTTCTCCCCACTGCTGATGATGCTCTCCAGACGTCGCACGCGAGGGGGAGGGCACTGCGACTCCATGGACTCGGTGCGTAGTTCTGCCAATGCAGGTGTCTTCTTTCGGGTTTCTGGCATACCAGCCATAATTCTGTGCTTTCTGTTGCTTCAGGTTTCGTGATCGGCACTGTAATCTGCACACATGGAACAATGAACTGTTTGTCTGTTTTGATTCTTTACTGACGTGGGTAAATAAATTAAAGGGAGATCAAAAGCACTCTGTCTGTCACCAAATACACCAAATTTGTTACCATACCACTGAAACCTCATTTCTTGTGGCCAAAATGGCACGTGAAATCTTCTGAAGAAGAATATGCTTTGCAATTCACATAAAATGCAAGTGATGTGTAGCAAGTTCCGTGTGATCTGCTCTACTTCAGTTGTCTGCAGCACCAGCAAAGAAACGACATTCATGGATGATGGAGCCTATTGATTCAGCACAGATGCCACTTTCATATGAGACAGATTGGCAGTGTTGAAGTTCATGATACTAATGAAGAAAAGGGAAACAAATAAGACTTGTCTCTAAATTTCACACCTAGGCAGATTTCACTTAATTTGATTTTGAAGTTCATAAAAACACAAATCAACCCTGTAGAATTTTTAACATTGTCTTAAAAGCAAAATATTAAAGAAATCTCATTACTTTTAACATCTTCTTGAAAGCAAAGGTTTGAAAACAGAGAGACAGACACAGAGAGAGAGAGAGAGAGAGACAGACAGACAGACAGAGGGAGAGAATCAGTCTGGAGAGGGAGGGAGGGTGAAAGGAGAGGACTACCAGAAAAATATTTGCACCATTAGATTTCTTTCAGTTTGTAACCTAAATGGGCACTTCCGGTCCTGATAAAGTCTTTTTTCTAACGCTCCTTGAAAATACCCTGTTTCTGTGGCTGTACCTGGATATGTTCATAATAAAGTATTGGCTTTCCATCAGAAATTGCAAGTGGCATCACTAAAATTGGCAGCAGACACACACACACACACACACACACACACACACACACACACATGCATGGACACGTGTATTTATGATACCTCTTTAACCATTCTCTGCAAAAAGATATTTCCTAACGATAAAGGCCATAGATACTAGATCAACGTTTCTGAAACACTTTCAGCAAATTTGTTTACATCAGTTGTAAACAGACATTTTCTCACAAACAGTCATCAGTAACAAGTAGTGCCTCACATGCATTTCTTATGTACCTGTATTTTCATGTATTTATCAAATTCAAAATGGCATTTTCTGAAACAGAATTTCCCACAGACAACACTAGTTGTTAAATAGCTTCTATAACCCGTACTAAGTGTATGCTGCACAAAGGCCCATGATTTAATTGTCTCAACTAAAAACCTAGTGCATAGACCAGAACTAAAGGGTAGAAAACCACTAATGGGGAGAATTTAATTCAATTCAGCACGGTATGGTTGACTGGACCATAAACAATAGAGGAAGACAAAAAGCCCTTCTGGTGAAGGCCTGAAATATAAACGTGGGATCTTTGCACTTCCTAGAGGGGCATGTTGTCCACACTTCACCTGGGACAGGCACGCCCACAACAAACAGTTCTGGTAAAGGCAGTGTCAGGATCTGTTAATTCTTCACCAGGCCCATAGTCCTGGTCCTAAGCTCATCTTTCAATTCAGAAATAGGCTTTCTGATAATGCATCCAATATAGATCTTTGATGCACTGAAACTGAAAGTATTCGCTGTAAGAGTGTTTGTTTGTCTACAGTCTAGTGAATCTCAGTGGCATTCTTACATTTTTCAGCAAACATTTGTCAAAATTGCATCAAGTTCAGGGCTCCAGATTTGCAAAACAGATGTGGGTATTTCATGATTTATGAATTAAAAACAGCCTCAGAAATTGTTTGAACTCTATGACATTCACTTTTATCACAAGCCATTTGTCATGTGTTCACCTTTCATCATCATCAATGCATACATGAATGCCACTTTGGCTTCACAAGGGGAGTATTGTGCATGTTAATGTCTGCATTGTTTTCATTGTTTTGTCGCTGAGGAAGGCTTATTGCCGAAAATTTCTTGTGTCTGTTTTGTGTCGTTCATTAAAGTGCATTACTTCACACTTTGTTTTGTGTGCTCTTTCTGCTTTTTCGTTGTGTTTCGGTAACGCTGCGTTTGTTTCTTTTGCTTTTATGTAAAAAAAAAAAAAAAAAAGATAAGAAGGTTGAAAGTCACTTTGGTTTTCTTCTACCTCAAGACTTTGCCTGTCATCATGCCTTACACTTCATGACACGCTATAGATCTGCAGCCTGTTTTTGAGAAGCCAAAGAACATTTATACTGATGTGCTTGATTGAGCCATTGATGCATTGTCAAATAGCTCATGTCTAATGAGATGGCTTTTATGATCACGTTTTTGTGCTTTGTCAAAAAACAGCAACTTGTTTTTGACCTAGTCTCAGCTTCTTCACTCCAAATCGAAGGAAACATGAAGCAGCACTTGGAATCTGATGTTTCTGCTGCGAAAAAGTGTAAGTTTGAAACACAACAGGTTTGGACTGCACAGCTTTCCAAATAACTCCTCCTACACGTCAATGACGAGAGCCAGGCTATGATCTGACTGTCAGAATGACGTGCTGTATGTGCTCCATCTTAAGTGTGTATCAAGAAGATAGGGAATCCTTTTGCCAAAAAAGGCCCCCCCAAAACTTCCAAAGATCAACCCTACCTCAACATGAGGATACTAATGGCCACTGCTTGCAGTATCGAAACAGTCATCTTTTTCTCATCTGAACTTACACTAATACAAAACTTTTGAGTGTTAGAATGCTGCATTTATTATCACATTTTTTCTTGTGTCAACTGATTCGGCTCTTTCTCTCCTCAGCACAGACCTTGGCACACATCTAACTGAACTTGAGTAACTTGGTGAATTGTTCCTCAATGTCTCTCTCTCAATGTCTCTCCCAAATGACTCTCCACAGAGTTACAGGAATAGCAGACAAGGATCAATTGCTGAACATGGAACAGAGTGACTTCCCTTTCAACTATCGGACCATATCTATTCTTTCAAACTTTCTTCGTACCCATTGATTCGATCTTTTAACCTGCCCATGAAATGGGGTGGTAGCATTACAACTATCTGAAAAGTTGTGGATCTGCTGTTCTATGAAAGCACAGATTAATCACTTCAGTTTTTGAAACCTTGTTGTTTTATCACATGGCTACCATCTGAGCAACTGTTAGTGCTAGCATGTAAAATCATTGGTGCTAGAACTATTATTCAAAGAGCATGGTCAACATTCAAACTGGTAAGTAGGAAGAAGCCCAGGAAGCCACCAGTTAACACCACAATTGCACTGTGCCTGAGCTTACCGAAGCTCAGGATGCTCGACAGAGTCAAGAGAATCCAGTACATCACACTTAACAGAGATTCTCAACAAGTCTAAATGAGGACCCACCAGTGTAAACAACTAACTAAAAACAAAATCCTTGTATGCTTATGTGACATTTGCACTTCTTATACCTATGGAATTTTTGGGGGAGAAAAATGTCTTGTAACAGTATACGTATGAAGAGCAAATGGCTGTTTGAATTTTCAATAGTTTTACAGAACTTCATAAAAATGAGTCTCTCTTAACAATCTTTCAATTTCATAATACAAAAACAAGTCAAACTTGGGGTTCAGGTTCTCTAAATTTATTAATTTGCACTGTTCTCTCTCTCTCTCTCTCTCTCTCTCTCTCTCTCTCTCTCTCTCTCTCTCTCTCTGTATGTATGTAGGACTCTATGTATGTTAGTGTGTATGTGTGTGTGCATATGTGTGTGTGAGAGAGAGAGGATAATTCTGAAAAAATCTTTTGGAAAAAAAGCAAGTCAATTTAACACAACTGTACAAGGTAGTAATAATCAATGCAAACTCAGATAACAAAAATGAATAACACGACAGGCCTACGGTAAATTAATGTGAATCGATGTACGTATCATGTTGGTGCATTTCTATATATATATATATATATATATATATATATATATATATATATATATATATATATATATATATATATAATCAATCTTTCCACATCATGATGAATCGAAATGAGAATTATGGTTTGTCGCGGTCAAATTCGTTGGTCGGTCAAATCCGTTGCTGGTTTACCAACTTAGCAAAAAAAAAATGACGTCATAACGTAGAGTAGCTAATAGTCACGGCGAAACTTCACAGTTTCAGTTAAGACTAGAACTAGATTTTGTTGGTCATTGTGCCGGCTCAGTATTTGCATTGAATTTGACCAAAGCATTAAATTTGACTGAAGCTTCAGTCGACTACAACGATACCACTACTACTACTACTACTACTACTACTACTATAACATTTCGTTTTTTTGTTGTTTTTGTTTTGTTTTGTTTTTCTCATCCTAGGGCTCAAATGTGCGATTTTCTAAACCTGGGAATGAGATTGACAGGCGTATGATAGTCATTTACAACGAATTTGACTGATCAACAGCCAGTCAAATTGGTTGCAGCTGAAAATCATTACTACTATTACAACAACAACAACAACAACAGCAACAACAACAACAACAACAACAACAACAACAACAACAACAACAACACTACTACTACTACTACTACTACTACTACTACTACTACAAGATTTTTGTTGGTCATTGTGCCAGCTCAGTATTTGCATTGAATTCGCCCAGGCAATGAATTTGACTGAAGCTGCAGTCAAATTCGTTGCAGCTGAATATCATGACCACTTCTACGTCGAATACAACGCTACCACTACTACTACTACTTTAACATTTCCTTTTTTTCCCCTTCTTATCCTAGGGCTCAAATGTACAATTTTCTGAACCTGGGAATGAGATTGACAGGCGTACGATAGTCATTTACAACGAATTTGACTGATCAACAGCCAGTCAAACTGGTTGCAGCTAAAAATCATGACTCCTACTATTACAACAACAACAACAACAACAACTACTACTACTACTACTACTACTACTACTACTACTACTACTACTACTACTACTAGAGTTTTGTTGGTCATTGTGCCGGCTCTGTATCTGAATAGAATTGCCCAAGCAATGAATGTGACTGAAGCTGCAGTCAGATTGGTTGCAGCTGATTATCAAGACCACTACTACTACTACTATTTCAACATTTTCGTTTTTTTGTTTTGTTTTTTTTTTTTTCTTTCCTCTCATCCTATGGCTGAAATGTGCGATTTTCTACACCTGGGAATGAGATTGACAGGTGTACGATAGTCATTTACAACGAATTTGACTGATCAACAGCCAGTCAAACTGCTTGCAGCTCAAAATCATTTGTACTATTACAACTACTTCTACTACTACTACTACTACTACTACTACTACTACTACTACTACTACTACATTTTCGTTAGTCATTGTGCCGGCTCAGTATTTGCATTGAATTTGCCCAAGCAATTAATTTGACTGAAGATACAGAAAGTAGGCTGCAGCTGAACCACAACAACAACGACAACGACAAAAACAACAACAACAACAACAGCAACTACTACTACTACTACTAGATTTTTGTTAGTCATCGTATACTGAGTATTTGCATTGAATTTGCCCAAGCAATGAATTTGACTGAAGCTGCAGTCAGATTGGTTGCAGCTGAATATCATGACCACTACTACTACTTTAACATTTCGTTTTTTTTTGTTTTTGTTTTTTCTCATCCTATAGCTCAAATGTGCGATTTTCTACACCTGGGAATGAGATTGACAGGTGTACGATAGTCATTACAACGAATTTGACTGATCAACAGCCAGTCAAACAGCTGAAAATAATTTCTACTATTACAACTACTTCTACTACTACTTACTACTATTACTACTACTGCTACTACTACTACTACTACTACTACTACTACTACTACTACTACTACTACTACTACTACTAGATTTTTGTTGGTCACTGTGCCGGCTCAGTATTTGCATTGAATTTCCCCAAAGCAATGAATTTGACTGAAGCTGCAGGTTGCAGCTGAATATCATGACCACTACGTCGACTATAACGCTACCACTACTACTTAACATTTCCACTACCACTAAACATTTCGTTTCCTTTTTTTTCTCATTGTAGGTCTCCATTGTGTGATTTTCTAAACTTGGGAATGGAACTGACAGGCGTATGATAGTCATTTGCAACGAATTTGACAGATCAACAGACAGTCAAATTAGTTGCAGCTGAAAATCATGTCGTCTACTACTACTACTACTACTACTACTACTACTACTACTACTACTACTAGATTTCTGTTGGACATTTTGCAGGTCAGTATTTGCATTGAATTTGCCCAAGCAATGAATTTGAAACGGCAGTCAAATTGGTTGCAGCTGAATATAAACTACAACTACTTTAACATTTTGTTTTCTTTCTTTCTTTCTTTCTTTCTTTTTTTTTTTTTAATCTTATTCCAGGGCTCCATTATGCGATTTTCTAAACCTGGAAATAATACTGACAGAAGTACGATAGTCATTTGCAACGAATTGACTGACCAACAGCCAGTAAAATTGGTTGCAGCTGAAAATCATGACTATTACAACAAGAACTACTACTGCCCACTGCTACTACTACTACTACTACTACTACTACTACTACTACTACTACTACTACATTTTCGTTAGTTATTGTGCCGGCTCAGTATTAGCATAGAATTTGCCGAAGTGATGAATTTGACTGAAGAAGAAGAACAACAACAACAGCAACAACAACAATAACAACAACAACAACAACAACAAGAAAAAACGACAACTGCTACTACTACTACTATTACTACTACTACTACTTCTACTACTAGATCTTTGTTGGTCATTGTGCCGGCTCAGTATTTGCATTGAATTTGACTGAAGCTGCAGTCAAATTCGTTGCAGCTGAATATCGTCGACTTTTTTTTCTCATTGTAGGTCTCCATTGTGTGATTTTCTAAACTTGGGAATGGAGTTCACAGGTGTACGATAGTCATTTGCATCGAATTTGACAGATCAACAGCCAGCCAAATTGGTTGCAGCTGAAAACTACTACTACTACTACTACTACTACTACTACTACTACTACTACTACTACTAGATTTTTGCTGGTCATTGTGCCGGCTCAGTATTTGCATTGAATTTGCACAAGCAATGAATTTGACTGAAGGTGCAGTCAAATTCGTTGACTGTAATTCGTTGCAGCTAAATATCATGACCACTAGTATGTCGACTATAACGCTACCACTGCTTCTACTTTTACATTTGGTTTTTTTTCTCATTCTCATTCTAGGGCTCCATTGTGTGATTTTTCTAAACTGGGAATGAGATTGACAGGCGTACGATAAGTATTTGCAAAAATTTGACTGATGAACAGCCAATCAAATTGGCTGCAGCTGAAAAAATCATGACTATTACTATTACAACAACAATAACAACAACAACAACAACAACAACAACAACAACGACAACTACTACTACTACCTCTACTACTACTACTACTACTACTACTACTACTAGATTTCTGTTGGACATTTTGCAGGCTCAGTATTTGCATTGAATTTGCCCAAGCGATGAATTTGAAGCTGCAGTCAAATTGGCTGCAGGCTGAGTATTTGCACTGAATTTGTCCAAGCAATGAATTTGACTGAAGCTGCAGTCAAATTGGTTGCAGCTAAATATCATGATGACCACTATAACGTCGAATGCAGGGCTACCACCATTACTACTACTTTAACATTTTGTTTTCCTTTTTCTTACCATTCTAGGGCTCCAAGGTGTGATTTTCAAGACCACGTCGACTACAAAGATACAACAACTACTACTACAATAACGTTTCGTTGTTTTTTCTATTTTTTCCTATTGTCCGGCTCAAGTATGCAGTTTTTATAAACTGGAAATAAGATTGACAGTCGTACGATAGCCATTGCAACACATTTGACTGACCAAGAGCCAGTCAAATAGGTTACAGCTGAAAATAATATAATATTACAAGAACAAGAACAAGAACAAGAACAACAACAACAACTACTACTACTACTACTACTACTACTACTACTACTACTACTACTACTACTATTATTAGATTTTTTTGGTCATTGTGCCGGCTCAGTATTTCCATTGAATCTGCCGAAGCAATGAATTTGACTGAAGCTGCAGCTGAATATCATGAACACTACTACGTCAACTACAACAACCACACTACTACTACTACTACTACTACTACTACTACTACTACTACTACTACTACTAGATATTTGTTGGTTATTGTGCCGGCTCAGTATTTGCATTGAATTTGCACAAGCAATGAATTTGACTGAAGGTGCAGTCAAATTCGTTGACTGTAATTCGTTGCAGCTAAATATCATGACCACTAGTATGTCGACTATAACGCTACCACTACTTCTACTTTTACATTTGGTTTTCTTTTCTCATTCTCATTCTAGGGCTCCATTGTGTGATTTTCTAAACTGGGAATGAGATTGACAGGCGTACGATAAGTAATTGCAACGAATTTGACTGATGAACAGCCAATCAAATTGGCTGCAGCTGAAAATCATAACTACTATTACAAGAACAAGAACAACAACAACAAAAACAACAACTACTACTACTTCGACTGCTACTACTACTACTACTACTACTATACTACTACTACTACTGCTTCTACTACTACTGCTGCTGCTACCGCTAAAACCAGATTTTTTCATGGTTACTGTGCCGGCTCAGTCTTTGTATTGAATTTACCCAAGCAATAAATTTGATTGAAGCTGCAGTCAAATTGGTTGCAGCTGAATATCATGTCCAGTACTACGTCGACTACATTGCTACACTACTACTACTACGCCTTTAACATTTCGTTTCTTTTTTTTTTTCTTTTCTTTAAAATCTTATTCTATGGGCAAAATTATGCGATTCTCTTAACCTGCCAATGAGATTGAGAGGCGTACAATAGTCATTTGCAACGAATTTGACTGATCAACAGCCAGTCAAATTGATTGCAGCTGAAAATCAAGACTACAACTATTGTAACAACAACAACAACAGCAACTACTACTACTACTACTACTTTCGACTGCTACTACTACTACTACTACTACTACTGCTGCTGCTGCTGCTGCTGCTGCTACCACTAAAACAGATTTTTTCATGGTTATTGTGCCGGCTCAGTATTTGTATTGAATTTACCCAAGCAATAAATTTGATTGAAGCTGCAGTCAAATGGTTGCAGTTGAATATCATGTCCAGTACTACGTCGACTACATTGCTACCACCACTACTACTACTACCCTTAACATTTCGTTTTCTTTTCTTTTTTTTGTTTCTTTTTTTTAAAAATCTTATTCTATGGGCAAAATTATGCGATTCTCTTAACCTGCCCATAAGATTGAGAGGCGTACAATAGTCAATTGCAACGAATTTGACTGATCAACAGCCAGTCAAATTGATTGCAGCTGAAAATCAAGACTACAACTATTGTAACAACAACAACAACAACAGCAACTACTACTACTACTACTACTTCGACTACTACTACTACTACTACTACTACTACTACTACTACTACTTACTACTACTACTACTGCTGCTGCTGCTGCTGCTGCTGCTACCACTAAAACCAGATTTTTTCATGGTTATTGTGCCGGCTCAGTATTTGTATTGAATTTACCCAAGCAATAAAATTTGATTGAAGCTGCAGTCAAATTGGTTGCAGTTGAATATCATGTCCAGTACTACGTCGACTACATTGCTACCACCACTACTACTACTCCTTTAACATTTCGTTTTCTTTTTTTTTTTTGTTTCTTTTTTTTTTTAAATCTTATTCTATGGGCAAAATTATGCGATTCTCTTACCTGCCAATAAGATTGAGAGGCGTACAATAGTCTATTGCAACGAATTTGACTGATCAACAGCCAGTCAAATTGATTGCAGCTGAAAATCAAGACTACAATTATTGTAACAACAACAACAACAACAAACAACAACAACAACAGCAACTACTACTACTACTACTTCGACTGCTACTACTACGACTACGACTACTACTACTATTACTACTACTACTGCTGCTGCTGCTTGCTGCTGCTGCTGCTGCTACCACACTAAAACCAGATTTTTCATGGTGATTGTGCCGGCTCAGTAATTTACCCAAGCAATAAATTTGATTGAAGCGGCAGTCAGATTGGTTGCAGCTGAATATCATGTCCAGTACTACGTCGACTACATTGCTACCACCACTACTACTCCTTTAACATTTCATTTTCTTCTTTTCTTTTCTTTTTTTTTTTTAAATCTTATTCTATGGGCAAAATTATGCGATTCTCTTAACCTGCCAATAAGATGTACAATAGTCATTTGCAACGAATTTGATTGATCAACAGCCAGTCAAATTGATTGCAGCTGAAAATCAAGACTATAACTATTGTAACAATAACAACAACAAAAAAACACTTACTACTGCTACTACAACTACTACTACTACTACTACTACTACTACTACTACTACTACTACCACTACTACTACTACTACCACTACCACTACCACTACCACTACCACTACTTCTGCTACTACTACTACTACTACTACTACTACTACTACTACTACTACTACTACTACTACACTACTAGATATTTACTACCGTTACCACTGCTACTAGACTTTCATTGTTCATTGTGTCAGCTGAGCGCATTGAATTTGTCCATGCAAGGTTTAACATTTCGATTTCTAGTTTCTCTTATTCTAGGGCTCAATTATACAATTTTCTAAACCTGGCAATAATATTGACAGGCGTATGACAGTCATTTGCAACGAATTTGACTGATCAACGGTCAGTCAAATTAGTTGCTGTTAAAAATAATAAATATTACTATTACCATTACAACAACAACAACAACAACAACAAAACCAACAACTACTACTAATTCTACTACTACTACTAACTACTACTACTACTACTACTACTACTACTACTACCACTACACTACTACTACTAGATATTTGTCCATGCAATGAATTAGACTGAAGCTGCAGTCAAATTGGTTGCATCTGAATATCATGACCACTACTACGTCGCCTACAATGCTACCACTATTACTACTACTTTAACATTTTGTTTTCCTTTTTCTTACCATTCTAGGGCTCCATGTGTGATTTTCTAAATCTGGGAATGAGACTGACAGGCGTAGATCGTCATTTGCAACGAATTCGACTCAAATTGGTTGCAGCTGAAAATCATGACTACAACAACAACAACAACAACAACAACAACAACTACTACTACTACTACTACTACTACTACTACTACTACTACTACACTACTACTACTACTACTACTACTACTACTACTACTACTACTACTGCCACTACTACCACTACTACTAGATTTTTGAGGTCATTGTGCCGGGTCAGTATTTGCATTGAATTTGCCGAAGCAATGAATTTGACTGAAGCTGCCATCAAAATGGTTGCAGCTGAATATCATGACCACTACTTTAACATTTTTTCTTTTGATTTCTCATTCTAGGGTCCATTGTGTGATTTTCTAAAGCTACGAATGAGATTGTTGAGAAGGCGTACGATAGTTATTTGCAACGGATTTGACTGATCGACAGCCATTCAAATTGGTTGCAGCTGAAAATTATGACTACTACAATTACAACACCACCACCACCAACCACCAACAACTACCACTACTACTGCTACTATTACTCTTATTTCCACTTCTACTATGACTGCTACTACTATAAACTACCTCTACTACTACTACTACTACTACTACTACCACTACTACTACTACTACTACTACTACTACTACTACTACTACTACTACTACCACCAGATTTTTGTTGGTCATTGTGCCGGCTCAGTATTTGCATTCAATTTGCCCGAGCTATGAATTTGACTGAAGATGCAGCCAAACTGGTTGCAGCTGAATATCAAGACAACTACAACGCTACTTTAACATTTGCTTTCTTGTTTTTCTTACTCTAGGGCTCAATTATACGATTTTCTAAACCTGGGAATAAGATTGACAGGCGTATGATAGTCATTTGCAACGAATTTGACTGAAAAAGTCAAATTGGTTGCTGCTGTATAACCATTACAACAACATCAACAGCAACACACAACAACTACTACTACTACTACTACTACTACTACTACTACTACTACTACTACTACTACTACTACTTCTCTATCACCACTACTACTAGATTTTTTGTTTCTTGTTCTGGCTCAGTATTTGTTTTTTATTTTCTCATTTTTCTCAACGGGCTCCGTTGTGTGATTTTCTAAAGCTGCGAATGAGATTGAGACGCATTTGCAACGAATTTGACTGATCAACAGCCATTCTAATCGGTTGCAGCTGAAAATGATGACTACTACAATTACAACAACAAACAACTACCGCTACTACTGCTACTAGTACTATTACTATTCCACTTCTACTATGACTGCTGCTGCTGCTACTACTACTACTACTACTACTACTACTACTATACTACCACGAGATTTTTGTTGGTCACTGTGCCGGCTCAGTATTTGCATTCAATTTTGTCCGAGCAATGATTTGACTGAAGCTGCAGTCAAACTGGTTGCAGCTGAATATCATGACCACTATTACGTCCACTACAACACTACGACTCGTTTTCTTGTTTTTTTATTATTCCAGGGCAAAATTATGCGATTTTCTAAACCTGGGAATAAGATTGACAGGCGCACGACAGCCATTTGCATCGAATTTGACTGATCAACAGCCAGTCAAATTGGTTGCAGCTGAAAATCATAACTATTAGTATACTACTATATTACAACAACAACAACAACAACATGAACAACAACAACTACTACTACCACTACTACTTCTACATTACTACTACTACTAGATTTTTGTTAGTCATTGTGCCGGCTCAGTGCATTGAATATGCCCAAGCAATGAATTTGACTGCACTTGAATATCATAACCACTACTTTGACTATAACGCTACCACTACTACTAATCTAACACTTCGTTTCCTTTTTTTCTCATTGTAGTTGTCCATTGTGTGATTTTCTAACCTTGGGAATAGAATTCACAGGCGTACAATAGTCATTTGCAACGAATTTGACTGATCAACAGACAGTCAAACTGGTTGCAGCTGAATATCATTGAATTTGTTTTCTACTTTTTCTATCTAGGGCTCAATTATACGATTTTCTACTATACTACTACTACCACCACCACCACCCACCACCACCACCCACAACAACAACAACAACAACAAAAACAACTACACAACAACAACAACAAACAACTACTACTACTACTACTACTTCTACTAAATTTCTGTTGGACATTTTGCAGGCTCAGTATTGAATTTGCCCAAGCAATGAATTTGAAGCTGCAGTCAAATTGGTTGCAGCCTGAGTATATTATTTGCACTGGATTTGTCCAAGCAATGAATTTGACTGAAGCTGCAGTCAAATTAGGTTGCTGCTGAATATCATGACCCACTACTACGTCGACTACAATGCTACCACCATTATTACTACTTTAACATTTTGTTTTCCTTTTTCTTACCATTCTAGGCTTTCAAGACCACTACTACGTCGACTGCAAGATACAACACTACTATAACGTTTCTTTGTTTTGCTTTTTTTTTTTTTTTTTTTTTCATTCTCATTGTACGACTCAAATATGCAGTTTTATAAACCTGGCAATAAGATTGACTGGCGTACGATAGTCATTTGCAACAAATTTGACTGACCAAGAGCCAGTCAATTATTCTGAAAATCATAAATATTACAAGAACAACAACAACAACAACAACAACAACTACTACTACTACTACTGCTACTACTATACTACTACTATGCTACTGCGAATGAGATTGAGAGGCGGACTACTACTACTACCACTACTATTAGATTTTTTTGGTCATTGTGCCGGCTCAGTATTTGAATGATTTTGCCCAAGCAATGAATTTGACTGAAGTGGCAGTCAGATTGGTTGCAGCTGAATATCATCAACTACAACAAACCAGTACTACCGCTGCTGCTGCTGCCGCTGCTGTTGCTGCTACTGCTGCTACTACTACTACTACTACTAATACTACTACTACTACTACTAGATATTTGTTGGTTATTGTGCCGGCTCAGTATTTACATTGAATTTGCCCAAGCAATGAATTTGACTGAAGGTGCAGTCAAATTCGTTGACTGAAATTCGTTGCAGCTGAATATCATGGCCACTAGTATATCAACTATAACGCTACCACTACTTCTA